>JAQGCC010000570.1:0-33893 GCA_034698905.1 Xestoiulus laeticollis
TTAGATGCATCTTTGTTCCACATGCATGCAATATTGATGTCAATTGATTATAGGAAATGTCATCATTGTGTTATTATTGAACAGGACATATATTGAAATAAGAATTTGTAATCTTTGCTGGAATGCATTGAAATATATTTCATGTCATTCTTAAATATAATTTTAATTCAATACCCTTTTCTAATAATTGTTAATATTAATGTACTGTTCCATTATCTCATATTACAATGCCAATCAGATTTATCACTGTCTTAAAATATATTTATATATATATATACATGTAATTATAGTGATAATTAGTTCATTATCATTCAAGTAATCGGGAAATCATGGTATACAATGTCGTTCTGTTTTATACATACATGCAATTAGATACAATTTATACATATACCGGTATATGTGTATATGTCCAATGCAACATGTAAGCATATACTGAATGTATACGAAAAAATGTATAATAATTGTATATATATCATTAATGTATACATTTACATAACATGTATCTGCAGCATATATGTATACTGTGTGTAACCTATATATTGCAAAGCATTTGTATAGGCAACGAATATTTAATTTAATTTATATTCGAATAAATGTATTTTCTATCAATCATAAATACTATTTATGATTGATATATATTATGTATTATGTGCACTACAATATATATTATGTTAAGAAGGAGGCATTACCGGAAAAGCATAGCCTATTTTGAAGATTTGAAATTCACAGTAAATTCAGGATTCTTGCTATAGAAATTGTCCAAGACCATGATCCATAGCTCTTTTTCAATGGCTAAGTTATGGTGTAATATTATAACCAACAATTGCATAATGTGATATTATATATAGATGAAGTTCTCGCTTGGTGAAACAATAATAAATTGAATTCAACCTCTTTAGTGAAATATTTCGTTGAAAACCGACCAATCACGATGCTTGAAAAAATGGCAAGAGGTTTAATCTCGCTCCAATGATGAAAATTATTGATTTTGAAAAATATGAAATTCATATTAATTAAATTGGCATTAAGGTCGTCTATATTTTTTCGTGGTGCAGGTGGATGAAATCTGGTGCAAGATTGAAAAACTCATCAGCGCGAGTTCAGCTGTGCTACAAAATCCGAAACTTAATTCAATTTCATTCTGCAGGCACTGATGTGAGTCTCCATAATATTATAGGCTCCATATTATATATGCTCCATTGTGCAACGGAACAAAAATGTAGACCTTGGTGCGTTAGCTCATTTATTTTCCTGATGAATGGGTTTTAATTGATGGAGTGGGTAATTAGCAATTGGACGCCGAACTGCTTGAAACTTCGCATAATTTAATACGGTTCAAGATTCGGAGTTTGCACCCTTGTTTTTGGGCACCTCTGTAGCTTATATGCATCGATTTAGCATCTTTGTTTACTCGTTGATGATGGGCATTTTGGATTAATTAAGAAAACCAATTAATTTGGCTGATCGGGAAGTTTTAAGTATTTTGTTTAAATTTATTCTAACAATAAGTTATTGTAGATTCATGCAGCCTTGTATTGTTATTATGACACATTGTTTTATGAGTAACACGTTTCATTATTGAAGCAAATCAATTTGTTATTAACTAAGATATAGGCATTAAAAAAGGAAACATATATTTCTATTTAATTTCTAAAATTAATAAAATCAATGAGTAATTTTTCTCTAATTTGTAGTATAGAGTATGATTTTACATAAAACGCACATATAAAGAAAAAGAATTTATTTATTAACTTTTGCAATTATGCTAAAATATCCTCATAAGAAACCCTTGAAAGAAAAATGTTTAAAAATAAAGTAACATTAAATGGTGAAAGTGTAATAATTGAAATAAAGTTTTTACTCAACCGTGCTTTGATTTTAATGAATTACAATGCATTTGTATATAGGTTAATAGTTCGTTTTTTACATGATTAAATCTCGTGTATCTGATGACGTTTCATTCAGTTTTTAATGTAAACTTAAATGCAATGCGTTTAAGTTGCTAATTCCTTGATTCATGAAACAATGGATACATTTTACCCCAATTGTTTAGCTTGAGTTTTCATTCAAATTTAAGATGAATTTCTTGAGAAATTAGCAATAGTTCATAAAACGAAACAAAATTGTTGAGTTTGATATAAAAAATTGATATACCTGTATATATAAGCTTATTAAATAATACTATCGCAATATGCTTATCATGCATTTTATATTGTTTTTAATTATTCAGCATTCACTTTCATTGGGCATGTCACGTGCATATATCATTAAAAATCCCTTTTCTGCCTTCCTGAGTAATATTTACTCTCATGCATTTTGACTTGGACTTTACATGAGTAATTATAAAGTTTGAAGAGCTGCACATGCCCAACCAAAGAAGGTTGAAGCCGTAGTTGATAAAAGGCGTTTTTTTATTCAATTGGTGGTTTGTGTAGAGTTGAAGTACATGTAGCTCCTATCAGAAACACCTCCGTATAGCTCTTTTGTTCGTAGCATGATTAAAGACGTCGACTAAACAGGAATTAGATGGGCATTCTGATGGGGATAACAAATGGAGTCAGAATAAACAAAGGCGAGGCAATACGATTAGATCGCGTATATAAGGGTTAAGCGAACTTTATACAACGATTTCACTCCAGTGTGCAAATTTAAATATCCAATTAAGAATGTCTAGAAAGTGAAATTAAGTACCCAGGAATACTTAAGCTCCGTGGCACATTGAGATTGATTAGCGAAAACTAAGGGTATAGTGCTCAATTTCAGGCTCTGGATTCCCCTGGGATGAGCCATCAGCCGCTCTACAAGGCCAACTGTTTTACACAATTTATCATGGATTCAGGGCTTCCTGCTATACGCAGTCTAACAACTTTTATAGACAACTTAACGTGCATGGAAAAACTTATTTTCGACTTTATTCCGTTGAAAATAATCCAAGCTTCTATGAATGTTATATATAGAAAATAGTTTTAGGTGTAGTCACGAGGTGCATGGATTAAATCCCAGGATTAAGCTTCTTAGCTAAATTGCAATAGTAGACCTGGTCACGAATTCAATCCTGTTGACAAATTTTGCAAATATATGTACATATGCGAGTGACATCATTTCAGCGTCTGTTTCTTGATGTGGCTAAAATTGAGATGCTGAATGCCCAGAATCTACATTATGCCTGCATTCTCACTGGACGGAAAGTAGTGCTCTGCTCACTGCAAGCATGCGCACTTCAATTGAAAACCGGATGTTCTCAGAAAGGCGCTGCTGAGATAGAAGTTGAAACACAACCAATTTTTTTTTGCTGCCAGCAGAATTGACACCAGTGGGAATCAGACATAATACTTGCTTTCAGTAAGGTCATATCGTATAACGGCGCTTCATCGCATAGCCTTTACTTCTTGTTTGGAAAAATCTGTTTTTTCTCGTTAAACTTGGCTTGGTCACGAATTTCGGCCTGCAGGATGATTCTGTAAACTTATTTATTTATCGAATCTAATCCTTATAGAGTGGTTTTGTTAAAGCGCAGACTTATATGTAAACGCACCGTATATATATATAATTTGTATGAAAAGAAATTAATCCGATTCTTATTTTGTCTAAGACAAGATAGAATTCGTGACCAGGAGTCAAATTTCAATAGTGAAGTAGCCCATACATGTAAATAAGAGATAATCTATATGAACAAGCACCCTTATATATACAGTGTGTATTTGCAATTTTTTAACATATGTCTTTTTAAACGTTTTTTTCCCCAATTACAAAATTTAATATTAATGAAAACTAAATTTGCATGCATAAGCTATATATTGTTTTGTTCTATTCATGTTTATTGTATAATTAAGGGCGATTCAACCATTTGTTTTGTCCATTTGATATGCAGTTGGCTTCTATTGTCAATTTAAAATTATTAGTTATTCTAGCTGACATGAAAAATGTTTTCAACTTAATTATATGGACATAATTCTACGTATAACGTCTTATGATTAATTACATTTTGAATTATGACTTGTTTACTTAAATATATAGGTTAAAATATTATCATGATTATTTTGATTTGAATAGACACCTGCAATAAAACTATAGTTTTGATTTGAGATAAGTTTCACGTATACTATTCATCAGAAGCAACAATGCAAATTTTAATAATATCATAGGCTTTATTAACCTCATTTCAGAGGTTTAGACGCTATGGTTAAACAGAACCTTCGAGGGCCTAAGCCTCATTGTTAGTAATTTATATATATAAATTGTACATTTAATTTTTTTCATGTTATCATGGTCATCCTAATGGACACTGATTGCATGCTCTTTGTTTTAAATTATGCTTTTTTCAAGATTTATTATTTTTGAATATATTGAAGTTGTCAAAAAAATTGACCATGAACCTGCAGTTGAGGATTTAAATTTTTTTGTATATAGGGAAATATTCATGATTTCCAAGATGGGGTTTTCTTCAAACCTCATGTCAAAGGTCATGGATATTTCCTTTAACTCTTCTCCCGATAAATCTGCTTCTTGTCAGGGTGTCATAAATGCAGTTTTTTTAACATCCCCCCCACTTATAGAGTTAGCATTGTTTTGCTTTGTTTTGATTTATAACCCTTCCCTGAAGTCAAGTCCCTTGTCAGAATATTATCTGCGAGGGATAATATTTATTAGTCCACTTAGTCTTTCCTTATAAATTAAAGTATCAAAATTCTTCATTTAGGTAAATGCAGCCGAGGATTAATCCTCAGAAATCGTGATAGCCATACAGGCAGTGTTCATATATAATTTAATGCCCACCAGCCCCTCATTTGAATATTATATTTCCAGGAAAAACTATAATTGGTTTCCAAGATTGCTGCCATATGCAGTGTGGATGATGGATATGTCTCTCATGGAATCATTCCAATTATTTTAATGATATAAAAATTACAACTTAATTGTTACATCTCGGACATTCAGGATAATTTTAGCATATATGGTTGTCCTGGCAACCTGTGAAATGGAAATGCAAAAACAGAGCTTAAATCATGAATAAATCAGGAAACGAATTTGAAAAGTGGTTACAGAACAACCAATTAAGTTTGTAAAACAATCCTGCTTATATATAATTCAACCAACTTTCAGTGTCAATGTTTGCTATTGTGACGTCAGTTGCATCATTAGAAACAATAACGCAACATGTTTGCATATTATAAATATGTTTTATGTGATAGCATCATTAAATTTATATCTTTAGATTATCTTTAAACCTTGTTTTATAGGTCACAGTGCTGTTTAGTAATTTGATTGGACTCACTATTCGGTATGGCGTCACAATTTTGGCGCGCTTGGCTGTCATTGGACCATAAAACTACCGATCAGCCAATCAGAGCTTCTCTTTGCTCTACCATTTTGAAATCGAAATCCATACTTGCTTCTCTCACACAAATAATGATTTAAAATTTATGATAGGTCTATATTTAATAAGGAATGAATTAGCCACAGGATGCTTTTGCAAACTTTGTCAAATTAGGAAAAAGAAGATTATGTTCTGTGTGTATGAAATCGACTATTTTTGTCATCATTGGCAATAATGTAAAAGCTGTTACAATGTTTTGAAGAACAGAGGGACACTGCAGCACAGCACAGCATTGCACTGCAGTGAAGTGATTTACATATAATGCAAGAGCTTATTGAACCGAAATCTTACTTATAACTGCAGAGCACAAATGTACTGCAGCGTATAGCTACCATTTGGCATTTCCTTCTGTTCTTAAAAACATTGTAACAATTTTAAATAATTGCCAATGAAGACGAAAATAATTGATTTCATACAAACAGATAATTCTCTTCTTTTCCTAATTTGACATTTTGTCCTAAGTGAGCTAGACATGGTAGTACATTATAGATAAAATCTAATACATGTAACATCATTGGCTAGAGCACACATGACTTCCTAACAGAATTTTCATAACTATAAGATTAAAAAAGTGGGGTGGCACTGACTTTAAGACCACCCTGTTGTACTTGAGAAATGATGCTTAAGATATATAATGTACTGTTACTGAATTACACATGTAGTATACAATTGTAGTTGCTTCTTTATATGATTCCATATATGCTTGTATGCAAATAAACATAAATTCAAAGAATAATTCAAATCTTGATCTGCTCAGCATAACATTTATCGTTCGAATTCATATATTTTGGAAGCTCTATAGATAACTTTAATCTGATTGTTATCCGCTTTTTAACCATAAATTAACACTCAGCATGCAAATTATGATACTTAATGCATCGAAAGTGTATACATGCATGCTGCCCGCTAAAAATCCTCTTAGCTAAGTTGCTGATATATAGGCCCTACATGTACATGTTCATTGTAAACGATATAGATGTTCAATTAATTTTTTTTCCAATTTCTTAATTTGGACTTTGAATAACTTTGATAATTCAAATGCAATAGTGTTTGGTCCATGAACATATTGCCCGTCTAAGACACGGTTAGTAAACATGGCGGAGAAGGCATAATTCTTCAACTTCCTGTTAAGCATCGTCTTTATGCCCGGAACTGTGATTAATGCCGAAAAAGTGCAGATTCATCATCCGCAAAATAAAATGAGCCGTGTGCTTTCAAAAGTTGCTCTCGATGATCCTGTATGTATACGTATCGCAACGTGCAACAAACTGGAGCAAGAGGGATTGCATTTTGAAGCGCAATTTTGCACTTTCGCAAAAGTTCACGTAATCCAACCAATGATGGATCGGCTCTGAACTTTTGTTGTCGCATTTTGACAAATTGCACGGCTGCAGCGCCGCTCGTTAACACAACGAATTTTTCGTTGTGAAAAAGTTTTCTGCATTTGCGATGGCGATGATGACCTTTGAAGATGGTGAACGCCTTCTTTGGCGCTAGCGTCGTTGTTTTTTTTTTCTCTATCCAGAATCGACTTTGATAAATAATGGGGGAGTTGTGCCCTTTCATTAATCTCTCGCTTATTGGACATCAAAGCGCGTACATTGGATTATTTTAAGAAATCGCATCTATTATAACCCAATGCAACCCGCTCTGAAAAATGACCATGGACCGGAACGTCGATCCAAACTGTTTGCTTAATCATACCCTTAGAAGAGACCACATTGAATTTTCTAATCAATTTTGTAGGACGAAAGGGCTTATGGGATGCCGCAACGGTATTGTACTGCTAGTATACAGGGTGCTGCGGAGGAGTGCTTAGAATTGCATGACCCCCTGGAGACTTAGCCTTATTGTGGTTCAGCACCCCCTGGTGGCGTGTGTCCTTTAGTTTTTTGGTTCTTATCTGTTGTTTGTTGCAAAAGTCGTATAAAGGACCTTGCATGAGATTCATGTGAGACTAGGGGGGTTGCTGAAGCGGTATATATAGCCACATTATAAACCACATCATTTCAAAACAATAGCATTTGATCAACAAATCTGCCTTGTATATTATAGACGAAATAAAAATAATTCCTGGTGAGCAAGTTCGTCGAGTGGATAAAATGCGTGACCACGCCAAATTAAAGCTGGATAAACTGTTTTGCTAAACAGACGTAACAGGGAAGGCAATGCATCGTGAATGGCATTTCAATAAAGCGCCATTGCTATATTACCACTGAACACGTGATGGAAATGAAGCGCCGTTACAATATCACTGCTTTCAGCGTATAAATTTCAGCCACGTCAAAATACAAAGCTGAAATTGTTTAGCCATATCAGTCCGATGAAATGACGTCACTCGCACATGTGCATATGCAAAATAATTTAAATTTATCCGATTTTTATTTCATCTAAGACAAAATAGTATTCCTGAATGGGACTGGTATATTTAATGATGATTTATTACTAAAAGTTACAAAAAAATCTCGAAATGCTTCAGTAACTGTATAAAAAGCTAGTTTTTGTTCTCATCAGTGTTATCGGGAATAGGCCAATTAATGTAATGTTGAGACATTTAACTCAATTAGTAGAAATGGTTTTTATGTTCATGAGGAAAAAAAATTCAAAGGAATAATTGGCCGGCGCATTTTCTGTAAACTGTTGAAACAATCTAGCAATATTTTGTGGTTTATTTTTTGCATAACTTTCGACATAAAAATTAAAGTCATGACGTATATAGCATTCCACCCAGTCCAGCTTTAAACTGACCATAGCGATCTATAGCGAGTTATGCAAAAATCTTTTTTTTACCCCCACATTTTCCTGCATTTCCTCCATACTCGTAATCTTCCTATAAGCGGATTCCATCAGCGCCCCCTACTTCCTCCTCATCCATGTACAAACCCCAAAAATCCGTTGTTCACCAATTTGCATTTTTATGTCCATATCTGGCATCATAAGAAGCCTAAGAAGATGTACGTTTTTGAAGGCAGCATGGTGACACCCCCTAACACATCGATATTTGCATTGTGTCCACGGATCAGTGTGAGGTCGTCTCCCAAATTGAAAAACTCGCCCATTGTTCTTGTGCCCTATAGATTTGGAGTTGCCATAGCAGCAAAAGCAAAGAGAGATCCATAAATATATAGGGTTCGGATGGATCCATGAGTGCACGTGGCGGAAAAGATAGACGATGTTTAGAAAAAAGGGAGATGATGGGGGGGAAGAGGCACCCTCATTTCCTCGCTTGTTGGGGGTCCTAAGAGATCAGAACCTGGCAGGGCTCATTCTTCTTTTTGCCTGCCAACCCCATATTTTTTCATCTCTTAGGCCCTATTTTTTTTTTTTTTTTTTGGTCCTGTTTTTCCAACTGCTTTTTTTCTTCCCTCTGCAATGATTGATGATCGTTGTTAATAATTAGACCAAACTCAAGAGTGGTGCGCTTTCTTCTTATTGGCTCGGCAATTTTCGGAAATTCGTTGTCCTCTCTGAAGGGAAATCGGATGATTGTTTGCCTCGGGATGGGGATATTTAATTCCGCTGAAAATCCACTGAGGGAACCCCGTGGAATGCCTTCTGCCTCCACCCCCTCATCCCACTGACGTATTAGCCCTTTATTCCATTCCTTGGGTTTGTGTAGAAGGAGGCATCCTTCTTCAGCTTCTTCCCAACTCATGCTATGTATTATGGTTGCATGGGATGAGCCATTGATGGAGACTACTGTATCTTGGTCGCTATAGGTGACAGAACTTTTTTATCAGTTGAGTTGACAAAATTTAGAACAAGTGTATTTGATATTTATTTCATTGTTATCGTGGTTCATTTCGTTGTATTTTCCACCCTTGATGATTAAAGATAAAATATTTATTCGTCTTATAAACAATTCAAATATATAAAACTCAGGATAACCATATAATGCTATACATTTAAAAAATATTAACAATGTAATAGAATTAAAACACTGCATTTTACTCCTTTATGCATGTAGACATATAGTCTTATACAGTAAAACTTATATGTTAAAGGTGACCACCCAAAAAATGACAATGTCGCTCACTATATACAGTTTACAGTGCAGGTGGTAACTATAAAGAGAATTTGTATGAATAAAAATATATGCATGCACTAAAACCAATTTATGAAAAGTGGTCACTATGCAAAGGTGGTCACTTAACATCTTTTACTCTATATATATATATGAATTATTTAATAAATTAAAGGGAATTGAGGTATCTGTAAAGTGGGCATGGGCAATTCATATAATGGTGATGTCAAACCTAAAGTATGTAACTTTGTGTTTATGCTCTGCGTGACATCAAAACTAACTAGAATTTTCCATTGAATTTATAGTGTGTCGATTTATAAATTGGTTTATTTTTTCAGGTTTCCAAATAGGCGATTAATTCAACACCATAAAGGAATTTGTACATAGAAAAGCTTCAAAAGTAAGTTTTTACATATAATTACTACCGTATTATTGTGAAGTCTTGAAACCAATTAACATTTCGCTTGTCGAATTTTCCTTTAAAATAGAGAAACACTGCATGCATTTGTATACATTTTCTCCAAAAGTATGATATGCTTTTAAGTATTCCTTCGGATTAATATATTCTGATACGAGTCAACATGCTTGTTTTCCAAGATAAAAGAAGAGAAAAGCATTCTGACGAAAACAAATGAAAATAAATGGCTTTTTTCTTGTTATTTTGATAAACATTTCGTTTTTTTTTTACATTTGCAATACTTGGAAGCAGAATTTTTCTCTGAATAATACAGTGAAAGCTAGCGAAATTATTCAAAACGTCCTCTGGGGAGCCAAAAAGTCCTGTTGGCTACATTGTCTTTTTATACCACTCATCTTGGGTAATCATAGTTCATCATTTGTTGTGACATTGCCATCAAATCTGCATATACTTTTTGTATAGCCTTTTTATATATAAGGTTGAAAATGCATATACATGTACATATAGTGTAATTCACAATATGAGTGATAAGATTTTTCAAATGTCCACCTCATGTGCCAGTAACATTAATTATGCAACATGCTATTTAAATTATACAATTTTTGAACTATCCTAAAAGCAACAAAAAAAATATGTTAACCACGTTGATCTCCAAAAATAGTTTGCTTTGCTGTTATATTTAAATATAATCCAACACCCATTTTTTATTAAAGAAATTAGTTGTTTGTCTGCTCAAAGTACAAATTTCTAGTATTTATAGGCTAGTTGACAACAGAATACTGTCAGAAAGATAAATGGGACCTACTTGAAGTAAAGCAAGCTAGCTCTTGAAGTAATTTTCTCCAATCTATACGTTGAGTTTACTATAGGGTTTTCTGCTTATATATATAGGTGGCGAAGTCATTTGCATGTATACAATCTATTTCGCCTAACTCCCTTTGAAATTTGTGCGCGTGAATTTCACTATTTGTCTCTTTCCACGTATCCATTCACACCAGAGGCTATTTTTTACCCTAACCCACTTGGAAACACAATACTACATACGTGCGATTTAAGGCGGCCATTTACACGGGGAATAAACTACATTATGTCACCCCTCGACAACTCTCATCAACATTTAGAACTGATTATTTGAGCCTGATAAAACGGCTGAAAACCATTCAAAATCCCGTTTGTTTACGTTTGGGAAACGAGACTTTTTTTTTTCCATGGGGTCCAAATGGATGTTTCATCTGGCGGTCTTGTTCACGTCTTTTTTATGGCAATTTAAAGTGTGCCATTTCATATAATGGCAGTGTTTGCATTAGATAATCCCATGCCTACTGTGCTGCTCAATTGAAAACAATGATGTGTTTTTGTGTGTGTGCAGTGTTACACAATCACTAAAAAATATCACCGGAAAGTGGAAGTTGGCAATTTTATACCTGTAACCGTTAGAGGGTGTTGATCTATAACCGTTGACAAGGGCGAAGGTGTAAAACCACATTGTGTATAAAATCACTCATTTTACAATCTTTTGGGAATTTGAAATATAGGAATGGTTCCACTCATTTAATCTATATAGTTTAAAGGTTCCATTTATTTAATCTAGTAAAGGTTCCCTAGCTTATATTAAACCTAAAAAGAAAAAAAAAGTTAAGATTAAAAAAAGTTTAATATGAAAGCTGATTCAAAATTTTATTTCCAGAGAGCGCTGTAGTCAACTGTGGACGAATTTTAATTGTTGTAAAATGATAATTTTTATTAGTAAATTTTCCTGCAGCGTACATTTTTTAATTGCTTACTTTTATAGGGTTTATTTTATATAAATAAAAATGTATCCCTGATTTTATGCTGTAAAATTGATGAAAGCGATTGAAGCGCTCTCAGCGGTACCGGTGGTTGATTGGTTAAGTTACGGAGCGCTCACGAGCGCTATCGTAATCGCTCTAAGTTGACACTATTAAATGCATTTTTTACATTTAAAATTGCAATTTTTTTTATCTTAATAGTATCTCCACTAAAATTTGCTGGATAAAAATGTCCCCAGAGACCGAGTTGAGCACGAAATTTTAGATCTCTAGGGCTTGTGAAAGTTGGTTAAAAACGACCTCAAAGAAGTGGAAACAAACAAATAGGCTAGATAGTGTTATAAAGTGCATAAAGTGTCGGTTCATTTTTCTTAATGACCTATAGCTAAAAGTTGATGGTTATAAATAAGTTAAAAAGTTAGAGCACATCTTCATGCTCTATATATTCTATAGCCTAACAAGCTAACATCTTGACCATTAACTTGACCTATATGTATACATGGAAAGTGTCGAAAGTGGTAGAGTAGTGTAAATGCACTTCAAGGTGCTTCAAGGCTCAGTTGCTGATATTAATTAGTCTATTGGTTGTCAAAGAACATAATGAGACTTTGTATGGCCATGAAAGCTTGATTATATAGAAGCCATCCTTTATCTATTTCACACTTAAATGGGAAAAGTGGTCCTCTTGTTTAAATAAGATTCAGATTTCAATTTTTGCATGCAATTAAATGTCATTATCATGACAGAGCAAATGTGTGCATGGTAATTAAAATCATATATTGAGACTTTCCCAAAACAATGTTTAAAAAGCATTTCATCTCATGGCAACTATAATGCACAAATTTTCTTCCTATTGCGACAGATGTTTAGTGTCGCCCCCTATGACTAATGTGATTCAATTTTCATGGTCCTTTTCCATTTGTGATTGCTGTAGTGGAGCTTCGCGTTTTGACGTTCAGATATATTATTTTCCGGTAGACTTGTCGAGCACAATAGGAAAGCTATTTCCTATTTATTTGGATAAAATTGCGCATTCTTCTCTAAATATTCGTTGTTAGCGAATTTCATATCTTCTGACATTCCTATGGAATTTTACTTTATGTACATGTATAGTAAATGAATTTTATAGCCAAGAGGTCTCTTCACATAATAAAGTGGTAGACCGATCTATTGTTGGTTGCGGTATAAATAAAAGGGATATAAAAGAATTTGAACCAATAAGAATGGTTTTGATGCTTGTCTGTGCATGTCGTATAGAGGAGTAATTTTCTAAACAATTCTTTGGAGTATTACACCTGCTATACCCCTGCAATTCACCATATACATGTGACATTTGGAATTCCATATTTCAATTTGGGGATAATGGAAATTCCTAGATGGAAAACTCACCACAAGTTGAATATATATAGGACATAGGATTTGGGGTGCACATTCATATGCAGTATATATTTGGTCAAAACCTCTTTTTATATGGGCATCTCCCTGAATGGGCATCTTGAATTGTATATATATATATATATACAATTCAACACATATTATATTATATGCAAAAGTATATAAAATGTATAGTCAAAATTAGATGTATGTTGCCGCAATAACATGTATATCATGTTTTCACCTATGCATTGTTTTTAAAAATGTATGATTGGGGCACTGGTATATGGAATTGGTGTTATCATGTCCAACATGTTGTTATACACTGTACATTTATACATTTTGAATTTTGAAAGTATAAACAGGGCTTGTTTTCTAAATTCACCTAAATATGAAAAACTGGTGAGAAATCTACATGTACGTGCATGCATACGGGTAGCTGGATGAAATTATATATAAAACGGGGACAAATGTATAAGTCTAGAAATCTCACTTGTCATACACACATGAGTTATTATTTATACACAACTGTATATTTTTTCAATCATAAGACGTGGAACTGAGTCATGCAAAAGGTGTTATAAAGTAACGTGTGCATGCATGCAGGGAGAATTTATATTATGAAGTAAGCCTATGGCTAAATTAGGAAAGATTATGTTAAAATGTCACATTCTGGCTTTTTTTGTTTATTATTTTGAATATAAGCTAGTATTATACATGTATATATATATATATATTGATGCCATGCTTTGTATATATTTGACTCGTGTTTCGCTTACAAATGTGAGACATTACACAGTTCAAGCCACAGCATACATTTTTTGTTTTTTAAATATAAGCTCTTTATATACCCACTAACACATTTTAAAGTTTTTCTTTTGCATTTGGGTGCGTGTAAATATATAAATATATAAAGATCATTTATTTTGATTTAAATTTAATGACAAAATAATGACACTAAAACATGTACATGTATTCAGTGAAATAGGATAATATATTGCAGTGAATGCATTGTATTGAGTTATTTTTCAAATTAACCATTATTTAGCAAATGAACTTATTATTGCAGTGAACTGTAATATTTAGATCTCCTATATTGTATGTGAGAAAACATGTTTTTGGTTGTGCTTAATGGTATTGTTTATTTAACATACATTCTGTGGTGAATTGTAATGAATGAATAATCACAATTTAAACACTAGCCATACATAATTGCAATTGAAACATATTTATAAGGGCATGTTGTCACTTTCATATCTTTGCACCATTCTGGGAATTTCTGGACATTTTTCTATACGCCCATGATACTCATGTAAGGGGCCAATCCCTGTATATTTGTCGCCCAACCAATCAGCACCATCTGTCGTCAAAATATCTGTCTTAACTGAGGCCAGCAGCTGGAGCGCTCTCTTCCTTTTAACACCACGCTTGTCCTGATATGGGCAATCATTTTTTTTGCCTTTAATATCTGTCGTTTAAAGCTTTCGATTTGTCCGTTTCATACAATTTTTTTTCACTCAAAAATGACATTTTATACTATAGAATCAGTCTCTCCCTTTATTACACATAGTGAATAAATGCGATTTTGAAAGCCACTGGCGATGTGGTGTAATGCCTTTTGGGAGACTTGTTCACACTGACTATTAGGAAAGTGATAATAAATCTCTGTGAGGAAGAACACGTTTTTAACAATTATCAGGTTGTTAAGTTCTGTATTACGCCTTGAATAACATCCACTATACACCCATTACAAATCGGTATAGTTGAGACATGAATGACGCCAACATTTTAATCCAAACTCATCTCAACTGTTTCTATGCATGCCACTTTCCAAGCAATATTGAAAGTACATGTATTTATACAATTTTAATAGCTAATGAAGAATTCAGCTCAAAGCCAATGTTTATTTCATATTATTTTAAATCACTGAAACTTTGAAATTTTAAAATTTAGAATTAGCTTTTCTATAGATAAAAACATATGTTAAAAGATGATTTAAGTTGCTAAATTTTTTTTTTTTTCATACTCTAGTTTAACATTTTCTCCTTTATTTAAATTAGGAAAATTGGTGGACTCAATTCATACATTTTGTAGTTTTTCCATTGTATAAATTATTTCACAACATGGACGTGAAAGTGTTTGGAAGTTAGACGACTTACAAACCAGTTAATTTTTTTGTATTTCAAAATTAGGTTAGCATGTCCAGGTTGAATGCAGTGTGTGATGTGAATTATTAGTTTTCACAATTTTTTATAAACTTGAACTTCTATTGTCATAAATTATAATCATAAATTTATCCATGGTAATCTTGCGAAGCATGTTGTTAAAGTATACATTCCTTCTAACATTTTACAACCGTGGCATTATTCTGAATAGCAGTGTTCATTTGCCAATATTTCAATTTCTGTATATGGGCCGGCCCTTTACAATTTGGGTCCATTCGACAATTCCCAAATGTTTGTAAAGTGCACATTTGGTTCATTCGGCCCCATTTTCACACACCTCATTATGAATGAAGTACAGAGCGTGTTGTCCGAGTCCATATTGGTCGAAAATGCCCATATTTGATGATGTCAAGCCCTGCCCAAACTTGAAACCGACTACAATGCAGCCATTTTGTGGGCAGCAAGAAAACTGTCAAAAACGTTGGATGCGGCAATAAGTTTTCTCATTTTCTTGTACATGTACACAGAAATCTCATCTATTTATGTCCAACACATTTCCAGCTAAGAAACTTTAGAGCATTTTCTGTCGAAAACTAATAATCGACTGAGCTTCCAACTTTCCAAGCGCAGCCTGCTCGTGTCACTTGCCACCATTTCCCCCCCTTCAATGGCGGATGATTAACGGCGCTCCTGCTTTCGGCGCATGCGCCTTACTTTTTCTTCTGGACAGTGATTTGTGGCACGCCAGACGTCACGACAAAGAAGGTTTTGATCTACAAAAACTGCAAAACTTGAGCCGAACTGCCACATGTGTTGGCCAGTCATGATGGATGACCAGTGGTCGTTTCTGGACCTTTTTTTCCCTCCAACCCCCACACACAAACGGTCGCTATAACAACCAATAAGCTTTTCTCTTTTCAAAGGAAAAGTGTGTTGTTGTTTAAGGACTCCTGGGATGTCCAGTATCCCCTTATCCACTCCCTCATGTCCACCGACTTTTCTACATTTATGGATCAATTTTCTCTATATACATTCGATGCAATTTTCACCGTTTTTCCATACAACCTTATTTTTTTATTATATATATATTTTTTCATATAAACGTATATAAAAATAGGGTAACAAAAGCGGGTAGCTTTTCCTCTCTACAGGAGCCTGAAATTGATGATCCTTTCATTGATAAACGACCATCTTCTTACATACCAAAATGCCAATATTATTAAATGCCAACATGAAAAGGAAGCGACTACTTGTTGTTGATGCTCTTTGTTTGTTCTTCAAACCTATTTTTCTTGTATTGAATTTAAAATTTGTTCATCGTATCGTATACAACTATACATCCATGTTTGTGGTTCACCATGGAAATATGGTGCTATTGTACCTATATATTTAATTAATGGTTTTCAATGAAATATTTATACCGGGTATACGCATGCATTCTTATAAATATGGTACAATTTTTGTTCAAATTTTAAGAAGAAAAAAATTGTATTTATTCTACATGTATGAATATGTAAATTTGAACATTTTCTTTGCTCATTTTGATTGTCCCAGAATCACGAGCAATCCGGTGCGTTGCCTGTATTTTAATTGAAAGAAACTAATGATGCCCCAATGATCGACTACTTGTCTAAATACTAATTACTTAGAGGCGCATAATGGCCACTAGAGGGCCGATCAATTAACGGTAAGAGGGCCCTAAACGTACATTTAGCCACACGCTTTTTCTATATGGCCCATAAAATCACAATTCATGGGCACCTCCCCATTTTGGGCTTCTCCAAACGTGTTTTTCTACATGAAACAATTTACTTATATATATGTATTTATATCTGGGACAGTCGATTTTCTAATTGGGTCTTTCCTTTTGCTCATGCAAAATGGCTATATATTGTTTTTTTCTCAACATTTAAGGATATAGTTTTTGTTTTTTAAATAGCTTTGTACCATTGGTATTATGTTAAATTTGATTTCATTAATAACTCTTCATTACATTTTATCATATTCGTTCGCTTAATAATTTTCAATATACAGGTGTATATACTTTTTGTTCAATTTATTTCACGTATACACTATTTCCATCTTTCATAAAAATACATTGTATATTTTCTAAAATTTAAAACAAAGTTTTACGAAAAATCTGCAGTGTTCAATTCCCTCTTGAAAAGTATAGGTCCATCTGGTATTAGATCAAGATTTTGAGTTATAGCTTCATGGGTCATGTCCCGCTAATTTGCCATCACCAGCACCACCTATGGCTCGTTTTTTTTTTTTTTTTTTTTTTTTTTTTTTTGGGCCATACCACACGTACACCCTGGGAACAGTGGCGACACCGGAAGGCAAAGTAGGGCCTGATTAATGACCATATTATGCTTTGATGGTTAGCCAGTGAAGAGAGACCTCCAGAGATCTCAAACGATTCGACAAATGAGCTGGACCCCTGGGTTACATCCTCACTGTTGTTATTTTTTACGTATTTTTTTATATATTCTCCCCCTTAACAATGTTAATGTAATGTCTGTGGATCGATTGCTTGCGTGCGGTCAAATCGTCGGTAAACGCCACCTATAATCCATCCAGTAGCACAAGCGCCTTATGACATATTAGAAGCTGCCATGCAACTTATGAGAAACTTTACTAAACCTTCACATTTCCCAGTTGGTTTTACTATCCTTATCCTATCAATTCGTCTCAGCAATTATATGCCCTTGCATATAGATTACGTTATCATGGGCCGCCACCTGGTGATGGATTGGCACAAGCTATAGGTCTGAAATGGGCCAGGAACATGGGTCCTACTGTACCAACTGAAATTTTTTAAAGTAAGCGACAAGCATGTATTCTTCAGGATTTAAATATGAATGGTTTGCCCCACATGCCCCTAACTCATTTGTCTAGGGCACGTTTCACACGAATGGGCTTTGCGTTATACAGAGTGTCCTGTCGTCAGAAAATTTACAAGAATTTTAGCAGCTCGTAAACGTTGAAAAGGATTATTTAATATTATGCTGGAATTTCTGTTCCACCATAAAAATTTTTAAAAATTTACTGGACTTTTATTATGGATTTTTGAGTTGTTTATTTTTACCAACATTGTAACAAATTAAATCTGCAGGATGTTCCCATATTGATTCCTTTTATCAGTTATATTGAAAATGATACATTAGTTATAAATTATAATTAATGACCTTAAAATAATTAACCTGGACAAGTATTAAACCTCAAATTTCCTATAAACTTGAGAAAACTGTCACATTATCTATATAAAATCTATCAATCACACGAGACACTTTACATTCTCTCCTTATTTTTCATCATTATCATATCATTAGAGTAATTACAAAAGCAATTATTTAGGTATAATGAATTGAAGCATGCGATGACAGCATTTCTTTTTACGTTTCGTTGATAGTAAATGAACATATTTTCTCCCATAATTGGACAAACAAATCTTAAAATATGTCGTGCTTTTACAAATCTGATATAGTCGAAAATACCAAAGCAGCAGCAGCAGCAGCGATGCACCAAATTTGAAGATTGTTTATCAGGACTTTGTTCTAATGTGAAATTCATGTATTTTTTCCCCGAAAGGAATTCCCCAATTCCCCACCCCAAAATGGATCTCCTCATGTAAAATGCAAGGTTGTTTTTTTTTTTTTGCCCTTTTATATATGCTCTCATATTTCTGATCTACTTTGTGCCATCCCACCATCTTATTGCAGCACTCCCCAAATCCATCAAAGCAATCCATCTTAAACAGCAGATGCTCTTTGCCTAAAAGATTACGTTGGAAAAACTGTGCTAATTAATCGTCTTTGCACATAGATGACAGCTTGCACTGAGAACAGGGGCCGAAATGCAATATTCTTAATGACCAAAAAACATTTTTTTTTTCATACTGGGCCTCAGTTTTTTTTATGCACTTCGCATCGTAGCGTGACTCATATGCTGTGTAATAGATTTATTTGATTCGTCTTTTGTTTTGTATTCCGCCTTTTTAGGGTATATATACCAACTTTCAAACAATGGGAAAAAGTGAGATTTAGGCTTATGAGCTCATGAAAAAGTGACTGCAGATTGATGAAATTTTTCAAGTAAAAAATGACGAATGTCACATAAAATGTAAAAATGCAATAGCCATAATGCAAACGTCATCGATTTTCGATTTCACATTGTTGAGAGAAAAGTTTCAATGACGTTCTTATGATACCATCCATGTTTCCATTTCTACACTTAAACCATGTTCATTTAGTGAGGATACTATATGCCAACAAGTTCTAGCTGTCTATAGTATACGTGTAAATAAAATTTCATTATGTACATGTACAATATATCACGTAAAATCACATGGATGCCTCTTCAAAATTGAATTAACATAATTAAAATGTCCAAAATAAAACACACCCATGGGTATATGTTTTGGTATTACAATAATAGTGCATGCATTCCTATGGTATATTTCCAAATGTTCCTAAAATATACAACTTTGTATGAAGTGCCATTTAAATTTGACCGTTATGATGACAGTACATTTGAAATTGGATGTATAATGCACATTCGTGATCACATTTCTGGAGCATAGCAGGTGTTCATTATGTGTCTAAGACATGGCATTTTAGAAACATCTACACTATAAGGCTGCATGGGGTTGATAAGTTTCCTATACGTGTAATCATTTTGGGTCTTAAAAATGGATGTTAATTTGCATTGCTGGAATATTCAGTGGCTTAATTCAATTTTCAGGTGGTGAAAGTCCCATACTACAATTGTATAAAGCATCCTAAAAATTGTAATTTGTTGGAGGCTCAAGAGACTGGAATTGTAGTCTAGCCAATTCGTGCGAACAAAAGAAACACTAGTATTTGCATGTATAGGACTCGCTTATGTATTTTTAATGACGCAATAATTCGAGAAAGCAAAAAAAAAAAACCCAGCTTATTTTCTTTCCCCAAGTTATGTTTATATATAGGCCTAAATATGTGATATTTTTTTCCCCATTTTATTTTGTCTCGTCTCTCCTGAATCCTATATATGTATAATATATAATGTTGCTGGCCAACCATGTGTGAAGAAGAGTTTTGTGTCATAAGCAGGAGCGCCATGATTGATGACAGTATTGATTGAAAGAGGGAGCTTAGTTCGTGCAACGGTGCAGCGAACGTTTCAACCAATCGATGGCTCCCTGGCACGCGAACAAGATGGCGTCCTAGCACGTGACCTAGACAAACTTCAGCCCCAATCCAGGGCCCATGCCATGGTCACGTGTCTAGCCATGATGAAAGCCCATTGGCCAACTACTTCTGGTCCTTGCTGCACCTTGGCAAACTCTTGAATCCATATTTTGTTACACGAAATATTTCATGGCTGATTGAATTTCATATCCTTGTCTAAAATAAATGATTCCAATTACTCATTTGAAGTTAATCAAGATCGAATGCCCTGGCGAGTAATTAATTATTGAAATAAAAAAATAAGATTGATACTCCTTGAATATTTTATTTTGCAACATGTGCAAATATATGTATATATAGTAACCGATCGAAGTTTGGTTTTGGTGTGATGCACCAAACTCTTGGTAAACTATAATCACTTGTTAAGGAAGCTTACTAAGCTCGTCTTTGATAATCCATAGTATATTAGGTGAACTTTATTCTCTACAAAATACATGTAAGCGTTTCATAGGTTCTTTGACCTTTCAACCTTATACATGTGAGATGGATCATAGAGAGCTATAAGTTTATATATATGTGATGTTTCTGTGACGTATATATATGCTCATAAGCTATCAAACATAGTTTTTTTTGGAAAAAAACAAAAGGTTCTTTAAGGGTGCATACCTTAATCCATTTATGTTTCCTTAACACTTTCAACACATCTAGAAAGGTTCAATAAACGGAACCTCTACTGTTACATTGATTGTTTTATAAAATTTGAAACCCTTCAGGTGCTCTCTATATAATGTATATACAGAAAGGTTCAGTAAATAGAACCTCCAATGTCACAGTGATTTTTATGTGAAATTTAAAACCCTTCAGTTACTGTTTAAATAGAAAGGTTTAATTAATGAAACCTTCAATGATTCCAACGCCATAGTGGACACGTTGAAATAAAGAACCATTGAGGTGTTTAATAGAACCTCCTTAAATGTGTAATAATTGGAACCACCATTGTTACATGCAGTGAACGTTTGCTTTATATAACCAATGGTTCAATCCTTCAATGGTCCAATGCCATAGTGAACTTTAAATATAACCAATAGATAGGTACAATAAATGTAACCTTCAATTTACAATGTACATGTATATATTGTGAACATTTTTGTAAAGGTTCTATAGGACAGATGCTCAAAAGGAAGTTTCCTCACACCTTGCACAATCCTTGCACAAATGCTGAATTTGGGTGGAATGTAAGTCCAAATGAGAAGATTAAGGTCACCCTAATTTTTTATTGTTATCTTGATTGTGCAGTTTGTTTTTCTGGAATTTTATCGTTCAATTAGAGTGATTGGAACGATCTTTTCTCAGTTGATTTTTAATTGAATGTTTGTTGACGCGCTTCCCTCATTGGTTGGCTTGGAGAAGGGCCACCCCCCTCCAGCGATTTCCAAATAAATCTTCTCCGAGTGGTGTTTGGCATTTCTACAAACCAGTCATTAATTAGGATAAGTAAGAAGTTTGTCAACTGATTGCCTGCGTGATCATGATTAATAAGCAAAGGCTGTTGGGTATATATACGAAAGAGGGGATAATGGATGATGGCGCATAGGGCCCTCCTCCGTCTTCCATCTGAAAAATATCCAACGCATTTATTGTACGGAAATCCATTTTTCTCCTCTTATTTGCATTGCAGATGCATGTGGATGGGTTCGCATGGATAATCGTTGGGAAAATATGAAAAAAAACCAGATTCCATTTATAAATCAAGACCAATCTTATCTCTTTCGTGATTAATTACTCTGGATGCAGGTATAGTGCTTTGGAGGAAGTTTTCCTGCATGTTATTTTCATAACTACATGTATTATATATCAGTTTTCATGTATAATGCAGCAAAACCTGTGAGTAGCACAAACTTCTGGGACAAAACCAAAAGTTTGCTATTCGGGGGGGATAGTGCTATTTGTAGTTTCTAAGGTAATGACCGTTGAGTATAATGCACGTTAATGTTGTGCATCAGCGGTCGACTGAACGGTAACACATAGCGTATTTCGCGTTCCACCGGGTTTGCGCTATTTCAAGGTAATTTTGTTTTATAAAATCGCTTCTTGCGCGCTATAAGTTATCGCCATTAAGCTGGTCACTATTCAAAGTTTTTATTGTACTCACTTTGATACATGTATATTAGTGAAACTTGCGAATAGCGCACTCCATTGGGACCGAACCATAAGTTGCGTTAGCATATACTTGAAAGGCGAGTGTTATTTCCAGGTTCAGCTAAAGTGATGACCATGCGCACCTGTACCGACTGTAAGGGTTCGCTATATAGAGGGACGCTATTTACAGGTTTCGCTGCATGTGGGACATTAGCACAGATCACTACTTCTATCGTAATTAACTGTCTTTTAAATTGTTCTAAAAGTAGAGCTGTCATATTTATATAAGTTGGTACAAAAACGTATTTCAATCTTTTGCAATCTCGTTAATACTATCATTTTTTTGGAACATCAATACGACATGTATTTTTCAAATGATATAAATGTACATGTTGGTCTTTTAGGGCTCAATTCAATGCAATTGTCTGCAGTCAGTATAGAAATGCCATATAATAGATCTTCCCTATATAGCACTGTTCAGCGAATTATAATACACTGAATCGATTTTTTTTTTGGTAAAACATACAAGAAGTGGTTTAGCAAAAAAACTCAATTTTTCTTCTCATTTCGCTTTTGCCATCCATTTTCTGCATTTCCTGCCACTTTTTTGATCCCCACCCGGATCAACTCTTTGGCTCGGTCACGACCCTTTATATAATTATGAAAACCATAAATAATTCAGGCCAGGAAATAAAAGAAATGGACACGCGTGCTGCATTATGACCGTTGCTTTAATCCATTTGAAAGCTTTTAAAAAATTCCCCAACATGTGATCTATAAGGCTTTACTTTATTATTATAAATAGGCACAAGGATTTATCGATTTGGGAACCCAAAAAGCAGCAGTTTTCGTATTCGGCACATTTGGTACGTGTGTGAGCACAATGCGTTTTCACATGAATTTTTAAGTAGAACTAGATATATATTTCTATCGATCAACACTATATATATGTGGAGTTACGACGCTTTTCCCTCTTATATTCAAAAGATTTCACGTCCAATTTTAGAGCTTGATTTTCTCGAATAAATCCTATATTTATCGAATTCCTTTCACGAAATGGATTTCGTGTATTTTTTTTTTATTCACGTATATAGCCCTAATATACAGGCGGTATAATATCTTCTTGCGAGGGTTTGTTTGAGTTTATTACAGAAGTAGATATTCGTATATTACATAGAGATCACTAAATCCTCGTTATGATGAATTCAGGGTGACCATAAGGCCCATAACCCATGTTTCTAAAGGGAAGGGAAACTTTAAATTCTACATTTATGGTCGGTCCTACAATGGCACTGGACAATTGGTTGAACAAAACCGTCTATTGCTTTTCTAAAATTTGTTTTATTGTACATTGTACAGAACATTTTCTAAAATTTGTCTTTTAGAATTTTTGTAATAATTTGTTTTTCAGTAATGTAATTTTTTTCAGAATGCTTTTTAAATTTGTTTTTCAAATTGAAGACTATCAAATAAATGTATCCAAATAATGCATATGCAATTGTTTAGGGAACATTATAACCCTATGTGCAACATTTTAAAGTATAACACATTACACATGTATTGCCAGCCGCATTTTTGTCATTCCACACACATGCATGTGCACACGATAAGGCACTGTAGATATCTTATATCTCGCCATAAATTATACATATATATACTGGTATAATTGTGCTCCAAATCGATCCATTGCACCTTGAACGTGCCGTTGTAATTCACCTGCAGTATTTTGAGGGGGTATTTCGGAATCTGCCTTTCATTACGTGGTATTATGGTCAGCAGCTTTTCTCCCGTTTTGTTCTTGGAATGCATTTTAATGCCGGACACGATGTTGGCGACAAACCACTACCTAAATCTGTCTTCTACGTGCCCGTGTTAGGGAGACTAAAGAACAAGGTGTTAATGTCCTCAGAAACACATGGGATCAACGAAGGATTTGATGACTCCATAAGTGGCTTGCAAACACTCGTTTAAAGGGTTTCTGATAAAATGACACAATCACTCAATATTGTTCACCATTATTTGAAGACTTTCTACCTTTTTACATTATGCACAAATCTGCTTATATGTTACGATTATAAATTGTCTAATTTAAGTAATACACCCCATTAATTTAGTTTTCTTGCACAATTTGGGAAGTTGACAATTTTGTAGAAATGGTTCTAGATCGATGTTCAAATGTAATTTTGATTATCTTACATTAGATCTGTTAAGGTTCTTTGACAACATTTCGTTATTAAGTGCGAAATGTATCCAAGAAAGGTTCCATAGAGCACCTTTTGTGACCTGCAATGTCTCAAGCAATCCGATATAACCAAAAGGTTCTTTAGTATCAAAATATATTGCATTGAGGCTGTGAAGGACCTTAAAGTTCATTCCCCACATTTGGTCAGGATGTTAGCGTCTTGGGGTCACTCTACCTAATTAGATATTCTATAACATATACTTGTAGGCTGCAGGATCGAATCCCAAGTGACAAATTTAGGACAAAAAATCATTAGGGCAGTAATTACACAATTTTCCATTGAGGTTCAAGTATCACGAGATTCCGTATTGAACCTTTTTGTAGTAAATGTGAACCCTTGAGGTGTTCTGTATAACCTCTAGAAATATGCAACTAGATGGACCCTTCTGCCATGGCATTGCAGCAATCGATTGAACCTCTAATGGTTCTATAGTGTTATATCGTCAGTTTTGGCTGTTGATATAAAATGCATAAATTGTGTTCAGTATATCATTTTGATATGCATACACCAAAGTTGGTTGACATGCAAATTAGTTTCATTTCCATAAGTATAATTGCTTAAATTCCACGTCAGAAAGTTTAATATTCTTGAGTGACTGAAAGCTATCGAAAATCGATGTATCACTTTTTTTTTTTCTTAAAGAAATGTTCTGAAAGCTTTTGGTCCAAGTTAACTTTTAGAAAGATAATTAATGCATGGCAGTCTAGTGCTGGATACCATATGTTTGTAGCGGAATTTTTTTTGTTTCCTTCGCAGCGATGCATGCCTACATATAGGGATAATGTATGTGCTTTTAAGCCATTTATTATCAGGTTTGTACACTGCTGTCACTTAGGTCCTATTGCAACTTCTCTAAAATGGAAAATGCATTAATGTATCCATCACGCTTTTGTGCATTTTCCCTTTTCTTAACTCTCCCTCTATGCCCAACATCTCCATCGTCCCTATTTTCGATACTGACTTAAATGGATAGTTTCCTATACATAGGGTTTATCCATGCTTTTTTTCTTCCATTTTTCCCTTTCATCCAGCCTTCTCCAATTCCTTTTCCTGTCCTAAAATCTTTAAAAATGTTATCCCACCCCCATGTGCCTAGTCTGGCATGCATGCCTTATTCGCCCACACATCCATTTTATCCCCTTCTCCTTATGTGCCAAGGTCTATTTTTCACATTCAGGACCCCTCACTCACTCGCTCGCTCTCTCTTTCTGGAACTAATGTGGGTCCTATAAGAATAAATGGCGAGTCAGGAACACACTTTCCACATCCGTCTTTTTTTGGATGCTTTCGACATTTTCTAAATTTACACGTCATTTGATTTGAAAGTAGCGGGCTAATATGTAACGGAGAATACAACCAGTGATGTGAACCTCTCTTATTGCTCTCAGCCTATCACATGTTTGGGTCATTTGGGTAAAAAGTGAAAATGGTGCAATCTTCCACAGTGGCCCCACTAAAATTAAGGATCCCCCTGACCTGGAAACTCTGGAATTGCCATGAAAATCAAAAGAATTCGACATACATTTATAGATTTTCCACATTTCTAGTTTGCATAATGTTCCATATATAAATTTGTAATTTTCCACAGTGGCCCCACCAAGAATATGGTTTGATCCCATGACCTGGTTATCTTGAAAAACAAAAAATTAAATATATAAGTTTTATTCCAAATGGCCAGTTGTATATTAGTTATAACAAAACTCAGATATAGGACACTCAGCCGGACCTGCATCTACAATATAATAATGGGTAATTCCCCTTTTAAATCATTTTAACAATTTAAAAAAATAAAAATTGACGTGATTTTTACACGTTTTATAATGCTTATCTTGTAAATAAAATTTTGTTTTAATTATTAATGGGTTTTAATTGGGATATTTGACAAAAAAATCTTATTAATTGTAATTTGTGTTATCCCAATGAGAAGTCAAGGTGGTCATTTTCAGAAAATTGAAAAATAGTTACTTTGAGCAACGAGACAAATGTTAGATTTATTATCATATTTTTAAATTTTCAGTCGTCAAAATATTCAGGGAAAATTGTTTTAACAAGTGGAAAAGTTGGGAAGTTAAAAATTTCATTTCTGGGGGAACACTGATCAAAAATTTTCAAGTTGTTCATGCATGCACTCTTCGATTATATGATTTCAGACAAATCTTTCCAATATTCTCACTGATTAAACCCTGTTTTCAAGAATTGTAAGCTTTGTGCAAACCGCGTTTAATGATTAAAGATGCATTTTTATTTTCTATCGTCTTGGGTTGTATATAACATGTATAGCTTCAAACCACGTTTGAAGTTTGATTATTTGAAACCCATTGTACTTGAATTTCCTCTATATATCCAGTTATCTCGAAAGAGATTATGTTCAATGGTTTTCCATGATATGATTTAATTTCTTTGCATGATATATTTATCATCTTCATGCTTCTTGCTTCTTCGTTTTCAAACAAGTGTTCTTCAAGCTACAATGCACAAATATTCAGATAAGTTTGTGGGGAAAACCATTTCAGATTATTATGTATATTTAAGCAAATTTGCCCCCCGATTTTAATTACATTAAAAGATTGTTCATTTCTCATTTTTTATCTTTTCAATTGGTCGAGGGTCGTTGAAGCGAAATTACTTAATGTACCAAATCTACATTTTCATATTTTTATGCATAGTTTCGAGTGAAATATTAATTGAGAAATTGTAGTTATTGTTATCAATTTTTGTATTTTATGTTGTATCATTTTCTACTTGTAGGTAATTTTCGTACAATGTGATTGCAGCATCAGGATGATATATCTGAGGATTGTTGAATGACCATTGTCTAATGTGATGACTACAAGGTTATGATATTTTATTCATTTTTTGTTGTTTCATGTGTTCTTTACAACATGTAATAGAGATAAGTTTTGTAGTGGTCGTTTTTAAAATTTTAGTGAATGACATTTTCAAGATTGATTTATTTAAAATATCACTTAAATTTACCATAATGGTATTATAAACGAATTTTTTCCTTGACTTTCAGAGATATATGCGAGAAGCGCTTAGGATCGTACCCACAGGTCCATATTATCCTACCATATTTCTTATTTTATTGTCTTTGTGATATGACGAATGGGAGCAAAACCGAATCTGGCGACCGCACACTAAATTCTTGGCATTTTATTGAATTTTTTTCTTCTGCGACCGTCTTCTGTTAAGAATGAATGGCTCCCTTATAACACCTAAAATTGTTTGAAATTCATGACAGAGAAATCAATGGGCCCTTGAATTTCATTAACACGTGCAAATAGGCCATATTTTTTGTAGTTTAAGTTTTCGAGATGTACTTTATGCTTAATGAATTCTTGTTATCGATATCTAAACATGTTTTATGTAGTTGAGATAATTGGAATAGATGACTTAATAGTTTGAATCAGAGATACTTTAACATTAATAAGGATAATTAACTACAATTTATTTTAATTATAATTGTAGAATTTAGTGTTGTCGTAAAATATAAAGACAATGAGCCCTACAAGGAATGAAATATTTTAGTGAGTAAGGTGTGAGCGATGAATGAGTAAATGGTCAAATTGCAGTTTAAAAAGGAAAAATGTTAATCTTCCGTAAATTTAAAATGCATGAAGTTTTAAGAGAAATTTCACACAATCTAGAGCTAAATTCCTGTGAAGTTTCGTAGCTCCAGTTGGATTATAAAGTAGACAAATTTACAAACATGGTCTTCCAATTATTGATTTTGAAATTATGATAATTTATCATTTCCTCATGGCTTATGTTTTTTTTCCTGCAATTTTTAGCAAAAACTCACAAGAAAGTGAGCTTAAGGTAATTTGTTTTTTTATTCATTGTATCAAATGAGTAAGATGTGTGTATTTGCTGCCACAAATACTCATATGAGCAAGAGCTACCAATTTGCTCATACTCTCAAATTTTCATTCTATGTTCGGCCCTAACACATTTTTTCTTAGAAAACTGCTATTTAATTTATAATGATGACTTTTGTATATTATAGATGATCAATAAAAGGGAAAAAATAAACTTTGTCTTTTATTTCTCATATCACAGCCATTAAAAAAAATCCAAGTAATAAAAGTTTCAATTAACGCGTATTCTTGCGAGATTTGCAAGAAAATTGTATTTAAATCCTCTCAATCAAAAAGCAATTGAAACCTTTTCTTTATATAAAGATAGCAGCATTATTATACAATACATGTATGCACTCGCATATGTAGTCTTCTTTAACACATTAGAAAAATGCCCGTTCTATTATAGATGAAATATATTTTCTTTGCTATTAAAAATTAACATCATATTCTTTTCCATTAAACATGATATAAAGTTAGCATATTAAAATGTTAGTGAGAGTGTATAAAAGCAGTAAAACCTGATAAAGTGACCACCTGTGTGTAGTGACCACTTTTCATATTAGCTTTTAGTGCATATGTAAATGTATGTATTTTTCATTCATAAAAATTCTCTATATAATACAGTCACTGAATTCGGGTTACTTTTTTCAGGTTTTGTTGTACTTTTTACTAAACACTTCTATAATCTTATCAATTAATAAATATTTTATATTTAAACAAGTGTTTTAACCATCCTTAGTTCCATTTTAAAGATAAAACATCTCAAATAACTGCATGTTTTAATTTGAAATTAATTTTCATCATTCGTACCGGAAACACGTTTGTTTTCCTATTGTTTTTGAGATGGCATTCAGCTTTAAAAATATATTTCGGAAAAGCCTGCACATTTTTCATTTGGCTCGAATGGGCACCCGTTTATATGCCGATGATTGCGATTCCCCAGTTCAGGAAGGTTGCACTCTGTGCCCCAAGGACCAATGATTTAGTCTGTCCTTATAATGGACCAGAGAAATAACAATGCATCCTTCCGTCTCCTTTTCCTGCCTATGCACGCCATAAACCATTTTTCACAGAAATGATATATTTTGTCGAGCGACTGCTGAGATAATTACTCGACCCTGGCCACTCATCTAAATTTATTTACTTGACAGATTTTAATCTTTGATTAGGCATTCGTAGGACGTCCTTAGCATTTCTATTGTATAATAAATGCCTCCCTTTCATTTATTTTTCGACTGACGTCTATGTGATGCTCGTGAGACGCATTTTTCTCTATGTATGAATATTTTCTCCAAGAATCTCAGCAATTTCATTGTATATGTAGAGTGGATTTTGTGAGAGATGAGGGGATTTTATCGACTTGATTGTCTATAGGCTCTGTTTTAGCCCTTGAATAATAAATGATGGCGCACTTCCTAAGGAAAATCGATGATGGGGATATGGCCATTAGTGCGAGAATGTACTTATATATGATGGCTCATGGACATCATTTTGCGTTTTGTTTGAAATTTGTTTGACATGGACGATAAGCCTTTGTTGACCAAGTTTCCTAAAGGGGTTATGCGGAAAAGACATATAAATGTACTTTAAAATAAGACAGTGTCCGGTTTTTGGAAGATTGTTTTATGCGTTTATGTATTGTTTTGTTTTTTGGATTTGTGGTTTCATGTATTGTTTTGTTTTTGTAAATTTGTGGTTTCTTGTATTGTTTTTTTATTGTTATTTGTATTTTTTCTTAATTTGAATTTCTCCAGGACTTTAGATATTTGATAGACTTATCATTCATAGACACCCATATTGTCAACAATATTAAAAACTGGATGTTCCCATTTCCGTGAAATTTTAGTACTACTACTACTAATTATAAACTTTGTGAAATCTGATTATTTACAGATTATAAAGACGTTAATTGTGTTTTGAAAGTTATTATGTGGAATATGTCGTCAAAATGAAAACATGTCAGCATAAGCCCGATATTGTTAACATAATAGTAGCAAGGATTAAGCAGGATAAAAGGGCGATAAGGATCACGAGACATGCAATTATTTCTAGCACTCTATAATTATTAATATAATAACTACAGTAAAACCTGCTAATAGAGACCACCCAAAAATGCATAGGTGGTCACTTTATCAGGTTTTACTGTATATTTACAGTGATTTTTTTGTCATATGATTTTGTCATCTGAATTGCAGTACACCACTATTAACACTACATTTATTTGAAACATTTTCCTACCTTTTATACCTACCTTTATTCCAAAACCATCGAAAAATTATACATTTTTAACTATATTTATAGGAATTTTTTATTTTTTATCAAAAGTAATATTTCGTTGTACATTTTCCTAGATTTTATCGGAAGACAATGCCAGTATTGTTTTTTGGGGACAACTAAGCATCTCTAGTGTACATTGGATGCACATTGAAACCACCAATCAGATGAGTAGCCACAGCATGCATTGCCCTTTTCCCATCGTAAGCAGGCAATCACTCATAGGTTCCATGCAATGAGAGATTGCCTGAAAATCCCCATTAATCATACACTGTACAGGGGTGGTTGAAAATAGTCGAAAGTTTTCCTAAATTCACCACGGATTTTAGCTAAAGGGTGAAAAGAGGGAGGAGGGGGTGAATAATCACTAAGTATAGTATTCCGTACGGAGACGCGCACGTAACGTTAATCATGTCATTTTGTGCAATTTCTCATTCATCATACTGGTCTGTGCATTAATGAGGGGGCCTAGGGGGTTTCTGGTCCTCTTGTCTTCTGTTTTGCAATTGGATGGTGGATCCCACTCTGGGGGTGCCTCCACTCCCGCATTGACGTTTCCCATACGGCACGCTACCCTCTCTCTCGCTCTTCTAGTTTCCTCTCCAAAATATTAATTTATGGCCAATGCGCTGAGGGATATAATCAGAAGGATGATTTATAGGTGAACAAGGTAGCTATTTATTTTCCAAGTGCTAGTTTTATCAAGGGTTTAGGGCCAATCGCTGAAGAAATCCCTCTGGTAGCTTTCAGATTAGAGGATTTCGATGGGGCTTAAATTTATCGCTATTCTTTGCAGATCGGTCAGGCTTTTGCATGGGGTTTCTAAAACGAATACTTTTTTACTTTCCTGCTCCTTAATTTTAATAATTTTTCAGTGGGATCAATGCCTATTTTATCGTTAATGCAAATGATAATGATAGTGAACAAATAACTGGTTGTGCATGGGGAATAAAGGTGATGGAATTGTAATTTTGCTATCCAGGTGGCTCTCAACTACATACATGTATATGATTTTGAAAAATAGATTGCTATTTCTAGGCTAGTGCAAATTATTATTTATACCTTTTATTTTCGGTTTGTTAATATTTTCAAGTGGCCATTTGGCTGGAAAATTAGGGAATGTATACTTATGTGTTAGCACCACGAAAAAGTTGGGCACTGTTAGTGCAAAACGTGTCAAATGCCAATTAATGATCAGTTTTCCAGTTTGCATTTTTCGTTTGCTGGTATTTCGTTTTATATTTCGCGAAATTTCAACCAAAGTTTCATGAATTACCATCATAACTGAAGGTTATAAAAAAGGTCTTTTAAAAAGGTTTTTAAAGGTTCTAAAGATTTCTTTTATTCAACTGGAATAAGTTTTTCATTTGTGCTTGCAATAAGGTCATTTGTAAAATTTAATGTGAAATTAGAATACCTTGCATGAATTTTGCTTAATAAGTCGTGAAATTTCTCCAAAATTTAATGAATTTCTGATAATTACGAGTTTTTATCGACGGCTTAAAATGACATCTTTTTGTACATGCATCTGCACTGAAAATGAGGTTTGAATTTCTAAGTTATAAGTATTATAAATTTCACACATTTAATATGCTAAATATAACATCCTTCAATGTAGGGAAATACATGGCTATAGATAGCTTGATAATACACGTTAGCTACATGCCAATACAGGGTTTATTGGAAGGGTCCTGAAATCTTTACATTTTTTTCCCAGCACACCCTGAATCAAGTATCTTAGAGTTGGGTCAGAGCCATATCACCTAGCTTCCTCAAACTCATGTGTATTTTTAATGCTTAGTTGATGCATATTTGTGTCACCATAAAAAAATTGCTACCATTTTTTGTTAAATTTCCTGCTTTAGGCGCACACACACACGTAAGAAGATGCAAGACGCTGCGTTGAATGATTTGCAACTCTGATATGGGAAACCACATTTATTATTTTGATATCAGGGACGTACTCCTAAAATACTTCTCAGTAACAACCACGAGCAACTCATCTCTGTACCATTTCCTTAAATCTCACCCCGTTTATACAAAACACGGTTGCAGATTCAACATGCGTGAATATGATAAAGATGTTTTCACGCAAGGACAATTTATATCCTCGCATAGGCTTATGGATCACACGATAAAAATGCCTGAAAACCAACTGGAAACCCCTATTATAAATCTAACATTCTTGCTTTATAAATCCTCCATTAATGCTATCAAAATACTCAGTAAACCTGCATGCTTGCGAAATAGGAATTCAACACATTTCACTACCGGAATAAACTTTGAGAGGATTCTTAACTTTAATCCTAAACATACATGTATATACTGCACATGTAATTACTGTTTTTAGTTTTATAACACATTTTCATCATATGCATCTACATGTACAGTACATGTACGTGTTCATTTTTCTTTTTTTTTTAGTTTTTATGAATTCGTTTGTAAAACACAAGTTCTTTGTAGTCATTTCGTGGAAACTAATTTACCTTTGACACTCTCGTTAAATTTTAATTCATTTAAAAGACTCAAAGGATCTTCCAAAAACTTAACGAAAATTCACTTAAAATCACTGATGATGGAAATCTTGGCTGGAAATATAATTTTTGGTAAGAATAAACTATAGGGTTTTCAAACAATTCAATAATAAAATATGTAGATTTTTTTTAAAATAAAGTTGCTTTTTTATTGCAGATTCGGATGGTAGAAACTGGCCTGAGTATTTATATGCGAGAATTTCTGAAAAAAGTGCATTGAAAACTCAGAAAAAGTGCATTAAAAAATCCATTTTTCAATGCACTTTTTTACGTGTTTTTAATGTACTTTTTCTAAAAATTATTGCTTATAAATACTAAGGACAATGTCCTCTACCAAAATATGCAAAAAAAATTGAAAAAAGCAACTTTTTTTTGAGCCGATTTTGAAAAAAACACAAAGGCCTTACCATTTTTACAAAAATCGATGAAAAAATAAAGTTGCTTTTTATTGCAGATTCGGATAGATGACATTGTCCTGAGTATTTATATGCAAAAATTTTTGAAAAAAGTGCATTGAAAACTCA
>JAQGCC010000571.1:0-33866 GCA_034698905.1 Xestoiulus laeticollis
AGGTCCAATTACTCCCCTTTACGGAAGATTCTATAGTGGCAATGCGGGGTGGGTCAAAAGTGAATTTCCTGCCAGTACTTGCTGGCTATACATTAAAAGGTTTTAAGCGAAAAACTACGTTTTTTTATACTGTATTATTTCCCTAACTCATGTTTGTGCAATGCAAAGTTGGGTTAACAAAGTGTTTCACAGCAGGTTAACCCTAGGTTATTCTTAACCTCGGTTGGTGCAACCGACCCTAACTGAAAGATAGGAAAATGCAGAAGACACCTTCCATCATGTAAATTTCTGCTTATGTATCTCTTCAAGAAATTCTGCAGAATTATGGTGGAAAGTTGTATCCCATGTTTCCTGTTTTAAGAATTCTGCATAATAGTTCCTGCAGAAAATGCACTGATATTTTTCTGCTCACAAAGGTACACACAACCTTTGGGTTAAATAGCATATGCTTGTTTAGTGTAGAACTTTGTTATTAGTGTATTGGGGGTCATTCACAAAGAACGTCCGGTCATGAGAATAAAGAGGGTTGTAAGATTTTGGGGGAAAGTAATCAGAAGGTCCTAAAAACAAATTCCCCTAATATTTCCAAAGTTTACAACAATAAAGAACTATAGGAGAAAACTGGAAGCACAAGCCACTTTCGAGGGAAACAAAGGAACGAATATTCGTATTTTTATCAAATCTTGTACAATATATAAGAAATTCGCGAAATTTATTCATAATTTTTTAAAATGATATAAAAGGTATTTTAATGAATAAAAGGTAGGTTGAATTAAAATTCACTACCTTAGTATGCAGTAGATGTATTTAGTGCAGTGTTGCCTTTCACAAAGGACATTGTTATGAGGGGGTTGTTTGATTTTGGATAACACCGAGCAGGTGGAATAAGGAAACAGTATCCAGAAACAGTGTCCTGGAAAAAAATCCACCTAATATCCACAATGTTTAAACAATAGTTTGTCAAGGGAGCAAACTGTGGTCACAACAAAACCATGTCAAACAAAACAAAGGGACAATTTTCATATTTTTATCAAATCTGGTGCACTATTTCAGAAATTTGTGAAATTTATCCATAGGTTCATTACATATAGAACGATATTTTTTTAAAATACGATAGAATCTCCTTACATGAAAGGTAGTTAAAATGTATTTGCAGTCTGGGACGTCCAAAAAATATTAGTGCAAGAGTATAATTTAGAATAGCTAAATTTGCATGATTGGTTTGCAAATTTAAAACAAATATTTGCAAACTGTTGCAAATAGAATCTATTTCAATAAGTATCTTGATCAGTAATGGAAAATGTTTGATATTGGATAGATTTTCCTGCTTACCTTATCGTGTTAAAATGAACAGTACTTATTTTTCTGAATACTTACTGTACTAAATTGTATACTTTTTTCGAAAACTGAAAATCTAGTATATTTTTCCTAGTATTCTTCACTATAAAGTGTACTATATAAGTATATGCTTTGCCAAGTATACTTTTATTTTGATAAGAATTAACTTTAACATGTTTTTCAAGAATATTCAATATTACATAAAACAATATTAGTGTAAATAAATTGCTTCAAAGCAGATCATCATATTCTGCATGTTATAAATCATGCAGAAGCAATAATAATAAAAACAATGAACGAATTCAAATATAGTTGAAAAAAAAAACGTTTATGCTGGCAAAAGAATAGTAATTTCAATTGTTTATGCAAGTGCTAATTTTCATAATGTGCATTTCCAACGAAATAAAAAACAACAACAAAACAAACAAAATGCGAATGAGATAATTTTAATACATATTATTTTAAGCTAAGGTTCTGCAGTATTTTTTTATATATCCAAAGATGAAATGTTTGAGGTTGAAGACCATAGACCATCAAAAGCCAAACAATGGCCAGAGATGGCACTGTCATCTAAAAACATTGTTAATAAAATTCTGGAGAAATAAATCTGTGTGAAATTATAGCAATATTATCGTTACGTCACTTTTCTTATATTTAATGATATTTCAGCACTGTTGAAACAACTGATGAATTTAGAAACCATCCATGACATGCGAGATAAATAAGGAAAGAATGGTAAAAAATGTTAGAAAGCATATACTGAAATGCAACAAACTTTAATAACTGCAGCTGCAAATTCGGACGCAGGCCTACATAATTAATGCGGATATTCAGAGAATAGCACGCCTACATAAGCCCATACAGATTTGCATGTGGTGGAAACCCTTAATGATCCTCGCTTTAATGGATATATCGTCCTTTCAGTGTATTTCTCATTAAGAAAAGACCTCATAATGTGCTAAATGGGCGTAATTATAACGTGGCAACGTATATTAGTAGGAAAATCCATTTGAAAAATTTTTGGGTAAAGACGATCATTCATACATGTTTAACTTTATCATCCAAACTCGGTATGAAAACTGAATGTTTGTATACAAGGAATGATAAAAATTGTTTTTTGTTGTTGTTGTGGAAAACAAAGGACATCTTTTCCAAATACGAAATTCTCCAATTTAGAAATCCGTACAAGGCAGCATCTACAAAAGCTACTATTTTATTCTTATGTTTGCCGTAGTCATGGAAACTGAGTATGTGCGTTTATAAAGTACAAATAGCTACGAATAAGGCCTTGCTATAAAGGAGGCCAAGATCAATCCTGGACAGCATATGTTTATGTACAATTTCATTCTCGTGATAAAAGTCATGATGCAGAAACGCAAAATACACGTTAAAGTGCACAATCAACACTGTAAAATTTAATTGTCAAATGTAGTACTTCCTATTTAGTAATATCATCATACTTATGAATAATAAAAGACTAATAAGTTTTAATCATTGAAATTAAACAAAGCATTTAATTAGCAATTAATTAATATATGAAACACAACCTTCTTGGTCTGATAAAAAAATGTCTAGATGAAATGGCAAAAACGAAATAAATTAATATAATTGAAAAGCTTTTTTATCGTTTAGTTAATAGCACAGTTGTAAATCGATGATAATGCGAAAAATTCATGTGCGCAGGAACAAATTCTAAAGCAAAGAAAACACGACAAACAAAACAATAAAGATGGCATTGGATAACTTTTTTCGGATTTATTTTTCAGTAGTTTTATAACAGTAGATCTGTGCAAAAATAAAAAGCAGAAAGCAATCTGAGAACATTTTTTTCTTCAACTGTTATTTTTATTGGATCTCGTTTGGTGCAGCCTGCAGATAGAATATAGGTTTACGTTTGTCTTCTAGAAGTAAACGTAATTTTAATGTAATAAAAGTTGGTATTATCCTGCATATGTACAAGATATGCAGTCTCATCAACGCCATTGTTTTTAAAACAAATGTTGATACTTAATCCACATAACATTTTAGATTATACAAGGGTAAACAAAGACACTGCATGTTTATATAACGTTAAAAAAATGTGCGAGTTAAATTTGACGAAATACATTTCTCTTAGGAAGTGGAATGAACAGCCCCAAGTTTTCTTTCCTCACAGCATATGGTCTGCATCCATGTGTCGATGCACAACGCATATTTTCTTCGTTTTAGCGCATTTCACATATTTTACGACATAGTGCCTAACGTATAAAATGCTACTGGGGGTTGGCTTATCTCAAAAGCATACATAAAACTCAACCCGGCCCCAGAAACCATTGATTTTTTTCCTTGATTTTATTGCATCCTCATTGGTTTTCCGATAAATTATTCTCTTATACTTCCTCGTACTTAAACTGATTACATGTAAACTGGAGATTACTCGTGCTGATTACTGGGAGCCACCGACAGTAAAGCAGTATCGCTCTGCATGCTATTTTCTGTATGAGGGGGCATATCAAAAGTCTTGTTTCCCAAAACCGCATTTAAAACATCATAGCGCAGTTGGAATTGAATAAGGCAGTTTCAAGATAAAAATTATAGCTTCTAGAAGCCATCAGATGACTTAAATGGTCGAAACTCTTTACATTATGCATGCAAGCAGTTAACTTGTATATGTACTTGTGACAATATAATTCAACACATATTGGTACCAAACAGATGTTTGAAATAAAAACTGCAAATCCATTTGCCAGTCTTTGCCAGAATTTAAATGGCGATCAAGTAGGATAGTTACTCCATTCATTACTGCTTTTCAAATATTGTAGATTTTCGACAGTCTTGTTGTAAGAAGTAAATTGTATTGCCATACTTTGTTGACTTCCCTTGCAGTTCTTCGACATTATTAACCCATTTCACCTTAACGCATCTTCTATATGCGTCTAGGGCACGATATTCTTCACAATTGTAAACATGCTACATAAATGCGGTGAACATGTGGCACTACCTATAGCTGTGCTTCAAAGATTTCTACTTGCAGTCTATAGCGCATTCAGAGGTCTCTTCAGGTCCGAATGTATCCATAACAGTGCATTTTGAAAAGAATCCAGTGACAATAACGTACCAGAACGGCGAATATTATAAAGTAACATAGCTGCTAATTCCCCTAAATACACTGCTGAAATCCCTATATTGTAAGTCAAATGGCTAAATTTACTTCAGATCCTTTGAGAGATACAACTGTCATCAAAAGCTTCTCCCATATGGGAATTTTCATATCTGTTATAGAATCTATTTGAATATATACATGTACATGCACATGTTTGAGAAATATTTAATGATTTGATTCAACTGCAATTTCAGAGGCTTATAAACAAAGATATTAAAAGATAATGCTTATAACACATTTCACCAATATTTTCCCGAGTAAATTTTCGTATAAATATTTACAAAATATTTTAGTGATACGTACTTTAACGAAAATTCTTTTCCACTTATACTTATACAGGTATATAATGACGTCATAAAATACCACATTAAGAAGTGCAACTATAAATGAAATGCAGGTAGTATTGTACACGTATTGTTCTTAATTCAAGTCATCAGATTAAATGTTGCAACGATTTCACAGATCAAAATTTAACATTTTGTGATTAGCATAAATCGTTAAAACAGCCAATTCAGTCTTGTTTTGTAGTAAAGTGCCTATGATTAATTTTGGAAAAGAAAGGATATGCTGATGAATTGGAAAAAACCACTATGCTTAAGTCAAATTAACGACGAATTATTTCATCAGATGACGTTCTGTTTTTGACATAAGCGGTATAGTTTCTTAAAATAACTAAATCAATGAAGATGTATAAATAAAACTTCTATTTACAAAACTAATGGAAATGTAATTCCAAATACTGGGACTCGTGTAGTAGGGAAACTAATTTCAATATTTCGACTTTATATGCAATTCCGTAAGGTATTTGCAAATGTACGATAAAATCCAGCGGCTGAAAGCCATAAAGGGGAGCAACGTGTTTGTATAGTATGAAGTAGATCAATTTCAAATCTATCGCAAGATGCGTATTAAAAAAATATATCTAAAACCCAATAAGTTTCAAAATGCATTTCACATACATTGTAGCTTAATGTGTGAAAACACGAGTGTATATAGCGCAGCATAATTGACCCATTTCACTTAAACTTCCTAGGTAAAGTATGGATGGATCGGATTTTCATTTCCTACTCCAGGTCCCTCCCCTTCAATGTTTCCTTGCCCTTCCCTACGCTTTTTTCCCCATTCTTCATACGACCGCCATGCAAAACCATAGCAGATACAATCGTAAATGTTAGTTGCATTCAGCATCAGCCCACATACATTTCGCATGAGCAGTTTTATTCGCTTCTACAGTAACAAAGACATTCCCTCACAATGACATTACATATTATCGCTATTCGCATAAATGTACGTCCCTAACCCCTTTCAACTTTCCCATTTAACGTGGCGAGGAGGTTTCGCCTCGGTCTAATAGAGAAATTCGGCTCTGGCCTATGTAGGTCTCCATGGTCTGCATTAAATTAAACTAGAAGGCAACCCTTTGCCTTCTCTATAGCCTTTACATTGCCACGGCACCATTGCCATAGGCATTGTGATGCCTCCCCTTTAGAAATCGAAAATGCATATATAGGCGTTTGTTTATAAGCGCCATCAACGACGAGTGCCGCATTCCCTGTCTGCGCAATAAAGCTCATTTCAGCTTAATTCAGAGTGCTCAACATGGTTCAACGTATATTGGATTGGTAGTAAAAGTTCAGAAATTGAAAATAATAGAGATTTTAATCGCCCTCTTTTTTTTCCCTAAAACAGCATGATAAGGGCTCTATGGGGAAATCGACACCCATGTATGCCTGCAATGCACATGCTACTAACTGCAAAGAGTGATAAAGCACGTTTGCCAGGCATAGAATCGTGCTTTGATCCAGTGACGTCTGGTGAGAGTCTTAAACACCGTTTTAACTAAAATACATGGCATGAGCAATATAGTAATCATCATAGGGAGAGCTGTTGCTAATGCTACACTACAAATTAAAAAAACTTAAGATGTCCATGAAAAACAACATGTAATATGCAAAGATGTAAAGACATGCAAATGAAACATCTTAATTTAGGTTAAATTTGCGATGATTCGTGTAGTGATTGTTTTTACATGACATTTAAATCTTGAAGTTCATGATTTTGTTATTAATTCTACATGCATTGCATGACTTGGAATCAATTTGACCTCAATTTTTTTAAATATATACATTATAAGTTAAATTTATACCTCAGAATATCATACTTGAATTAAAAAGTAATTCATTAACTGTTTTTCATGAAGGAATTGCTTCATTTATTTAGCAAATAGCATATATTTTCTTTAAAAACAAATTACCATGATCAGCAATCGGTTGAAAACTCTACATGAAAATAAAGTGTTTTTGGCTGTAACTACGGCTAAGTAGTTACAGCCAAAAACATACATTGCAAACATATGAAACAGTTCAACAACGAAAACTTCTTGATGTATGTTGATATAATGTTGCCTATTAATTAATTATTAGAAAAGCCATCATCATCATCACCACTTCCACAGCACTTAATGTTTCTAAATATAATAGTAATAAACTTTCATTTTCATTCAACGGTAGTGAACAACTACCCTTAAAAATTAAACTACTGAAATCAACATTTTTCTGATTTTAAGCTTTTGTGGTCAGATAGAGCCCATGATCCTCAGATATTGAAAAAGACGGAATTAAGAGAAAAAACAACTATTAATTGATATTGAAAACCTTGGACTTATTTTAATTCGGGTCATGCTTTAGGATGTCTCAGTTTCAACATCGTTCAGAAATAAAACTAAAGTAAAATTTATTTCAATAACATTTTTACTATTTTTCTTTCTCGTATAGTTTACGAGCGCATGCAGCTAATTAAAAGTTTCATCTCTTCTATTTAAGCTCGTAAAAAGTTTTCTAGAAGATTCACGCTTTAGTATCTCAATGTTTCAAGTATTAAAACTACAGCAATTTACTTCATCCATTAAAAATAGTTTGACGAGTATTTTGCAACAACAAAAATATCATATTTAATGTTAAATTTTATTTTATGATAAATTTATAAACCGTTTAAAAATAAAAGTGAAAATTTTTCATATAAAAAGCAATTTCAACTGAATGCAATGGTACAAAGCAATTTATGAACTCAAAATGTCAAACATTGGAGTATCCATCAATTTTTAGAAGCGAAACATTACTGCATATAGCTTAACAGCATTTACAATTTTTTTAAAGAAATATTTCTTAAATTTTGGAGTTAAACCACACATAAATCAAAATAAATGAAACAAACTTAACAAGAAATTTTTATTCCAAAGCTATTTTTCATCATTTCTTCAATAATACAGCATTAAGGACTAAAATCCAATACTGACTCATGAACATGTTTTGCATACGAAAAGACTTCGTAATAGAGTTAGTATATCATGTACATGCAGATCAAAATGTCTCGTATGCATTTTTAATTGACAATCAACAAGAAGTGAGCAAATTTATATTAACCCATTGCAGACTAGCTGTCAGTTAAAAACAAGAGACAGAATTTAACACAACCTGCGCTCACTTACTCCTCATAATTACAACCATGCAGAGTTAAGAGCTGACTTTCAAAAGACAAGATATCAGGCTTTAACGACTTTTTAATTAACGAACATAACTGCTCGTCCCCGACGATTTACCATGTAACAAATGATTAAAATTCTACTGTTTGTAGCAACGTACAGCGAAATTAGTTTATCGATCTTACTCAAGGCAATCTAACAAACGAAGCAATTCCGTTCACCAAAAGCACGCAGCTTATCCATCAAAAAAAGACCTAGTCAATCAACAAAATCCTCGAATTTAACGAAAATTTTAAAGGATAAAAGAAAAAAAAATGCGCACTCGGATACATTTATCATGCTAAATGTCTGGCACAAAGGAATGACGCAGGGAAAGGGATTAAAATACAGGGGAAAATCACAGCAACTATTGAGGAATGGTGCATGGTAGCCAATGAACGGCTAGGAATAATACAAGGGAGTGATTAGAAAAAAAAGCTTTTGGCATCTTTACCAACACGATCAATAGCAGAAAATTAATGGAAACGGAAACCATCACTAATCTCCTGCCATGCATGATACTTAAGGCATGTGTAAGGAACGTTAAAAAAAAGCCAAGAGAATGTGCAGCCAAGCCATCGAGGTTTATAGCATTTTTCTAAAAAAAATGCAGACCCATAAACTGACAACAAATCTTTCGTAAAACATAACAAAGCTGCTATTTTTAATTAGCCTATTAAGAATAGCGAGCACGAGTTTTCCCAATCGCTTTTGTCCACCCCAATACCTATTTTTACTGAGCGATTTTGATGCATGAAATCAGCAACGTATGGTGCTGCAAATTGGTAACGAACATTGCACTTGGCAGACATGATTTCCAAAAATAAATGATTACAAGCAAGCAGTTGTTTTTCATGGCTTGACAGTAATCCTAATTAATTTTAAAAGACGATTATCTCGAGGATGGATTGTAACCGCTTACAGTAAATTTAACATATGACTAAAATGAGAATGCACATCAATTCCTGCATATACATGAAGGATATGCTTAAAATACTTTAAATTGTCTTTTAAGAAAAATAAGTTTTCAAAATCTTCTAACATGTATTTGTTTGCAAATACTATAATGAAATCACCACGTGTCGACAACTCAAAATGTATGGTTTAAATACTAACACAATATGCTGGCCCATCCAAATGAAAAATCTCATTAGGTCTCCAAGAACTGAGATTATATGAGACACCCAATGGGACCTAACGAGATTCCAAAATTAATGGGATTTAATTCTATGGAGCTCTATGACAAGAGTCTCATAAAAATAACCTTTTATAAGTCTATTATGAGACCCCTATCTAATAAAAATGTACTCAACAAGATTTATAATTTTCAATTAGAATAAAAATGAGACGTTCAATAATCCCATATAATTTAGCAATAGTTTTATACAATGCAATTTTCCATTAGAACTGCGTAGAGAAAAAATATGAGGATAATGGAACATGCTAATGAGATTAATGAGATTATGTGAGACAATTAAGCAATGGGACCAAATGGGATCGCCAATATATCAAATCAATTTTATTCTTTGCACCATGGATTTATGGCATGAGTCCCTTATTATATATAATCCTATTATGAAACCCAACTCGTATTAATTAGAGCATATTCTCAACAATATTTAAACTATATAGTCATTTGTGATAAACATGGGAAGTTACATAATTTCATAATTAATGAGGTCTTATAAAATAAAATTTTTCATTAGGAATTTTTGTTTTCTATACTAAATATATACATGTATAGAATTTTGAAGGTAATGTATTTCATTACCGTTCAAAGCGGTATTTCTGCAATACATAGTGTATAAAACAGTCTATTTTATTTCTAATGAGAGTCTGTAGTAGGCCTAATCATTTGAGTTTCGAAGAGAATTCCATTTAATATTGCTGTCCATCAATTTCATAGCTACTACATTTGCTTTAAATTAAGATATATAGGCCACGTTATAAATTAGAAAGAAAGCTGCAGGCTACCCTATACAAGACCAATAATGGTGGAAGCGTCAGCCAATAATATAGCTAAATCAAAGTGCATGATGAAAAAAATGTTCTCTGCAATCAGAACAATGAAAAATCGCATTACTGGAGCCTAAAAAAATACGAAACGAGGAGGAAGGGAAGATAAAAGATGGATGAGTTAAAACTACTTGCAATTCAAAATCTCCGCAATAATGACAGAGATGATCAATCTGCACTCAAAAGCGCGATTTATATAAAACGTGAAGAGGAGATGCTTATTTATAAAAAGAAAAGCTATACGGTATACATCTAATGTTCCCGCTGCTTTTATATCCATGAACCTATGTGATTTCGCACTCCCCGCCGATCATAATTAAGAAAGAAAATCAAATTCGTGTCTAACAATGGCAAATTACTGCAAAGCAACGACATTGAACGTGTTCATACTTTACAACAACAAAAAACGCATGATTGCATAAATAAAGGGTTTATTCAGAAGGTAAATCCTTTATAAAAGCATGTCGACGACGTTTAAGATTTTGGCACAATAACATACAGATACGACGAGATTATAAAAGAGATCTCATGTATGGGTCTCAAATAAGAAAAGATAAGCGTGTGCCATTTCCTTCTCAATATAGCTTGTCATTATAACAGACTAGGCCGCTCGAATCTGATGTTCATAACGTTAAATAGATGTTTTAGAAACTAACCGAGACGTAAAAGCTATAGTCATAGAAGGCGCCCTGCCCTGTTATGTGCAAGTTCTTGGTGATTTGGAACTGTAAAATAATATGATTACCACGTGGCCCCTCATAATGAAAGGATGGGGGGAGTGCAAGGATTCAATTCTATGCCAGGGGCCCTCCAAAATTACTTGCCTATAGGAACACATCTTAGGATGCATGGTCATGGTCATGAAATTTTGGGAGAACTTTGGGGCCATCCACAAAGGACGTCCTGTGATTTTTGCAGAATTTAGACCCCCATTTGATAACGTATTTAATCATACAAGACTGACGACAAAATGATCACCAACGACCTCTGATGATCACTGAAATGGGCTATAATTAAGCATGGACGTTTTGTTTACAGTAATTATTTTGTCATCATGATCATGCAAAACTGACAACAAAACGTTCTGTGTAGACCAGACTTTAGATTAATTACATGACTATTGTTAAAAGAATAACTCTGGCAGTTAAGCATTTATTACTTATATCTTTTATTCAAGTAGATCTTTCATTTTTTCAAGAATTTCGTTCTATATTTGATAAAATTATGGAAAAAATTCACGAATTTCTGAATTTTTGCATGAGATTGATAAAAATACGAAAACAGTACACTTGTTTTAACGGCAGGCTGTGCTCTCAATTCCCCCATTAACTCACTTATATTTAAACTTTAAGGGGATCCTCTGGAATACTCTAATTCCCATGCACTTATACCCGGCATTCCAGGGGGTACCGGTAAGTCAAAATTCCTGGTTTGGGGGTCCGCTTCTGCATGAGGGAACAAGGTTCACCATATTATTACAAACTATGATAATAAACCTTCATGCACTGATGTTCACCGGTAAGTAAAATTTATGAGCGTTACTTGCTTCTAACAGAATAAAGGCAATAAATGGCATATGTGCCATATAGAGATCGTGTCTATGATTATAGTCAAGCTATGGATTATGTTCGCGAGTTTTCGGATGATTCATGTCAATCTTGATTAGAAGATTAATTTTATATCAATTTGCCACAAAATATGTTATTACACCAAAGGTGGTGCTGAAATATTACGTTCAACCAGGGTCCATGGCTGTCTGGAATATGATGACCAATTTCAGGAACTCAAACAGAATACGACCAATTTCGATGATATATTGCAATCTAAGCATTTTATGGTCGTAAAGACATTCTATGAGTAACTGCACACTCAATGGGTTGACGAATTATATCTGTTTTTACAGGTCATATACTATCCACTCATTTTAGAAAAGATGACATTGATATGTCATTTCACCTTCGAGATAACAGTTTATGAGAACCAGTTCTCTATCAACAATCTTGGAGTAATTTGTTACATATTTTAGAAATTAATAAATCGAAACAAACTTACCTTTTGCAACAGGAGAAATCATAAGAAAGTTAACACAGGCGGCACCATGGTCATGTCCAAATATTGTGACATTATTAGAGTCACCGCCAAACTCTTTAATGTTTTCCTCTATCCAATGTAATGCAGCTACTTGGTCTAATAATCCATAATTTCCACGAGTTGGGTCTACTCCGATATTTACAAACCCTGCAAAAAAACAAAAAACAAAGTTTAGTGTGGAACTCATGTCATTACCAGGAAATCACTTTGTCAGCACAATTAGAAATGAAACTATACCTGAAGTACCTCAACTATTCCAACACAACACCTTTTGATAATGTTAAGATGTCTCAAACATACATAGGCATCTAACAATTATGAATACAATCATGAGATTATTACATATAGGTTTGAGTTATGGAACATTCTTCACGAGAGACCTTAGATATAAGGTGTACTTGAATTTAATCAACCTTATAAATTAAGGGAACACAATTACGCCTAATGAGGATTCCATAATTCCTCATATTTCTACATCATTGAATCAATCACAGCATGACACTTTACTGCTGTTAAATTAATTCGAATAACAAAACCAAAATCGATTTATTGAATAACAAAATCGAGTTGATGACTTATTACTGGCTAGACACTCTAGATTTAAATATACAGGGACACTATAATTGTATCCAATATCAGCATTAAGTTGTGTCTATCAACTGCAACAGCTATTATGATTACGATCAAGAAACACATTTTCCAATTTTGTTATTATCAACTTGTTTAAATAAAATGTCAAGTGTGACAACTCTTTAAACTCATTTAATTCTTCAGCAACTACATTGCCATAGATTTTATTGGTGCATGGGGATGCTTTAGTGCCATCAATTGATTGACATGAAATGGATGTCATTTGAAACACACTTGGATTCTGTTTATTAAGTACACACAAAATGTGTATAGCACAGTTGGGTACCATCCATAATGTGTACCAAAGAGAGAGAGAGAGAGTATAGAGATAGCGAACTTCTCTCGTGTTTCCATGGACACAGATGGAACATTCACATCGTAGCTACATTTCCTTTATATTTGCAGAACAGTTTTCTAATAGAAATCCACAAGATACATGGATTACTCGGTTTTATTTGCAAATACTCAACAAAGTTCTTACTCGATTCGTAGCGTTGGTGAATTTTCAAATAAAAAGATAGTTCATTAATTGTTTAACTGAATGCTGCATCCACGAACAGTCGTTCTATGTAAACGTATAAACAAGGCACTCAAAAGATCCCGTCACAATGCAAGTTCGTTCAACGATTAATTTGTAGGATAAAATATTCCAATATATTTACGAGTCTCGCTAATAATGCCTTAGGGAAAAAACTGAAAACTTTGCTGCAATTTGTGCTTTGGTTATAATGCATTAACAAAATATTAAACACACATAAGGCAGCTTCATCATTTTTTCATCTTTTGAGTACATTCTCGATTTTTATGTAATTTTGATCAAGTTTCAAGTAATTAAAATGAGAAAAAAACATCAATAAACCTTGAATCATATTTCCAAAAATTGAATGCCATGAGGTAACTACATGTACATGTACATAAATGATGCAAGGATGTTCTGAAAAAACTAATCAGTTTTTTTTTCTACTGTCATCACGATTTTTAATGAAAGAAGAGCGATGAATATAAAATCTACTGTGTGTACACATCCAGGTATACAGTGCACACACTACTTACACTATTATTATCCGTGATAGAGTGTATCATTCTTCTGGGCAAAATACAATTACATTTAACAGTATTATGCTGGAGTGCTCTTCTTTTATAATCAGATCATGCATATTAAACATGTATTTCTTGCCTGATCATACGCTTAGGAATGAGGTAAAAAGATCCTTGATGGGGCATATATAGACTTCCAACTTTAATGGAGTCGAGGCTTAATACGCTTTCAGGGTCCCCAATGACATTTAATGGCCTCACATCCGCTTGTTGTTTAAAATTTCTTGTGAATATTCGTAGGATAAAACTAAGGGTAGGGTAGCTCCATCAATAGCAATTTAGTAATACAAGATAATGGATACAAAATAAGGAAGCATACCATGTAAACTCCAATTGCATAATATTGATTATATAGGACACGATACGTAGTAAATGGGCATAAAAAATGCAAAATATATATCTTACACTGCCGTAGATCATACATTTCAGATTTCAATATTGTTTGTCACTACATGCCTTTGAGTACCTTGACAACCTTCCCTATTATGAACGATATGCAATACTTGAAAACACGAACAAAGAATATTGCTCATAATATTAACATCATTAAATAACAACTGATATACTCAAGAGTGGTTATGACCTGGATTTAGTATGCAATTACAAAATTACATTATATTTTAAGCATATGACATAAGGATCGTTCTTACATGTATATATAGAAACAAAAATCGAATTTATAGTTTGAAGTCTATTTTTATCGATGAAAACATGCAAATAACGGTATTGCTATTTATTTTAAAGACAATGATACGTTTATAATGAAATACACAGCAAAATACACATGCTTTCAAATTAGTACAACTCCATTTCATAATCAACTAATAAGAACCTAAAAGCAACCAAAATTGTTATTACAAAAACATGAAGTATATAACCCTCTCTAAGCAACGTCGAAGTTGGTTTCTATAGCGCATTTATAAAATAACATGTAATTCATATGATTTGTAGGAGGTGGTAGCTATATTCCACCACTATGCACTTTCTCTATGCTAAATGAAGAAAACATATACATGTATCGAGGGTATTAAGGAAATTAAGATTCAATTAAACCAGATCAAAACAAAATAATAAACGTGTACGTATATCTTAGTTATATTCACAAATATATTAGTTGTCGAAACTCGTATTTTGCTTCATTATCAAGCAAATGTATTTAAATTTTATCATAAATCTGAAAATGATGAAATTAAAGTCAATTCAATTCAATACCAATTTTTAGAAAATATAAAGGCAAATATGGATTTACATCGCTTTACATTGTAGTTATTATTATTACTATATCATCAATAAAAATGAAAGGGTGCGGTTTATAATTTGATTACTGCAGAAAGCTAATTGCTAAAACGCGTTTGTAAAAAATTAAAAGCAGACCGTATCATCGTCTACAATTAATATATTTCTATCAAAACACAATATTGAACAATTGTGTACAATTTATGATGAGTAGAAATAAATTTATTTAAACAGTAAAAGTCAAATGTTTTAGTTTCATTAAACCAAATAGATAAAACGAAATAGTTACTTTCCATTGTTTGCCATTTTAATAAAACTTATAGAAGTAACTTTTAATATTAAAAAGATATATTACAGACGATTGCAAAACAGGTCGTTATATTAAACAACGAAATTTTCTCTTGCCCACAATTAATCTCCAACTTGATTACCCGTCATTAGTGACTATTCCACATAATTCCGTAACGCATTTGCACAATTTGATTATGAAGGGATGTTTTGGAGGAATTGCACATCTGTTGTTATACCTATTGCGACTTTATAGATATCACCAAAATAGATATTGTCCAGGAATACTTTCATGTTTGTCAAAAAATACTGGGTCCAGGGTAAGAAGTTAATGAATGTTGCAGCTGTTTGCCATATCTAATAAGAAGAGGATTTAATTTTCCAAAATCAGTTTGGAGTCCCAACGAGACGGATTTCGATTACAAGCAATAGTGTCAAGAATTTTACGATGAATTTTAGTTGAGCTCGAGTACTAACGGTCAGAGAAGTAGGTCTATCACCAAACAAGCAGTTCTAAAGATATGAAAGTAATCTAAACAAAAGAAGTGCAATCGATGGCGAGAAAAGCAATTTCTTCCTTTAGTGCAAGTGATGGGGGTCGTCTTCCTTCTTCACTATCACTTTTCTGTTTCTCACCATCTATTTTTGTGTGCTCGCTGTTATAGAGAAGTGTATCCTATAGATTATCGTGTTCATTCAACTAGCACTTTGCAAGACAAACCCCTAGACGTTTAAAACAGCTGAAAGGGCCTCAATCCCGTGGCACATTGCTCCAAGTTCTTCATCGACAACAACCACTTGACGGTTTTTTTTTTCTTTCTGGCAAACGAAACTGCGCTGTGTGCGAGTGTCAATGGTGTCATAGGATTTTTTTTTTCTCACAGAGCCTTAACACCGCCCAAACTGTCCAATTCCCTTTCTCATCGACTTTCTATTTCGAAGCAAACAAAAATAAACCCCCGAAGTTTATGGCGTGATCACACATTTGCAACCAGACACACCTTCAATTGCAGCCTTAATGTCTTATATACCTTCGTCGAATAGCACTGGCGAGAAAATGTGATGTCAGGCAATGTGGATGAAAGCATGCCAATTTTGTCAAACTGATAGCGTATAAACATATATACTGACGAAGAAAGAACAAAAACGCTCCATTTTATAGCTGGAAAATTGCACGTTATCTCAAGCCAGGACTTAAAGAGGAAACAAAATACGTTTGGCATTGTAATTGGTTGGCTTAATGCAGCGATGTATCCACTGAAAGTCTCTAACAAATATTTACGGGGTTGAAATTGTAAGCAAATCTAGACACAAAAGTACCACGCTCACCCGTAATCGTCACCTTATAGTTGACATTTAGTTCCTTAATAAGAAACAACTGCTGTGAATCTTGATTTGATTGTAATAAAGCTCAAACTTGCTCAGTCAATGCAGTTTTCAGACAACATACTCAAGCTAGTTTATGCCAGAGATAGACATTTAAAAAAGTGTTATTAACTACCAGTTTTCTTAATATGTTATCTACAATACCTATTTTTTAAGGCAGATCTAGTGGACAAAAAATATTAAGTACTGAGTGAAAGTGACCATCTCTTCATAGAGACCAGATTTCATAAAATGGTTATAATGTAAATGTTTACCTTTATAAAAAATCTCTGTATAGTGAACACCTGCATGTCTATTGTGTATAGTGCCCCCTCTTTTGCATCTTTTCCATTGACAATGCGCCTAAATGAAGCGTCCATGTTCAATATGTATAATAGAAGAATTTCATGAAAACTGGAAGGGGAATCCCTTTCCAAAGAAATTTAAGGGAAAAAGGAGAATGACATACAGTATATATGCATTCATATGTTATGTACAGTGTAACTGTGTGACATTGACAGCTAAATTTGAAATGATTTTAAAAGATTTTAAATGCAAACTTAAATATCCATGTACAAAAACACAAAAATCACATGTACGCTCGTAAAAGAGCATATGCAAAAAATGCAATGAACGTGTGAATTATTTAAAAAAACTAAAGCAAAACTCATCGTAAATTTATGGTTAAATTCTTTGGTACATTAAAAAAATGAACACATTAGCTACGATGACACGCATTTATTATCTGTTGAATTTTAAGCACATGTAACGGACAAGTTGAACGTCCCCGTAATGCTTTGCACATTAACAGGTCGTGATAAACAAAGCTTCCGGTGTTCTTGTTGCTACCATCGTCTATCAATGGTTATTTACCAATGATAATTATACAACATAACGCAAAAGCTGAAGGAAAACATGAGGAAGAACAATCTGTTGATGCAACTTTCATACTTCCGGCCAAAAATAGTGGCTCTTATCTCTAAGATAAGTGTCATAAAGCTCATAACATTAAGCATACACAATATAACCCTGGGGCCATTCATAGACTTTACCATAAAATATGTTATACGTAAGAACAAAACCAGTCAACCAATATCGCAATATTTGTCAAACTATAGCAATTTAATAAAGTTCTTGTAAAAAAAGTAAACAACATAATCGATTCTTAGATTTTGGGGAAAAATACAATATTTTGAATTATAGCACATATGTCTCTTGAGAAAATTTGAATTTGAAAATGAGTTTTAGATGCAAAGAAATCCAAGAAACGCCGCTATTTCAATCATGCTAAAACTCACAAAAAAGATGTAGAAAAGGAAAGCAACAATAGAACCCAATATCGTCTCCATAGTATTTAAAAGTAAAAAGAAGGCCCAAGCATTGCGTGGTTTGTTACAGGATTCCTATAGGGGCCTTCTGTTTGAAGGTCTTTACAAAATACAGAATTACTTTCCTGCTTTTTTTTACTGATTCAATCTTATTTATTAGGTCAGTCAGGCACATGGGACCGGACTTCCGACCGAGTTGAAGGATACTACTAAATTTATCCTCGACATTTGCGAGATATCGACTTAATAAATAACCTGGCCAGTTTTGCTCTAGCTGGCTAACTGCAACGACCAAAGGCCTGGAACCATAAATTGACAGGAGAAGTAGATTTTTCCCTAGATGTTTGATTCGCAGGACACATTCTTTTCAATCCTCTACTAAATACACCGGCTCATGGCCAGTGGGAGTTTGATATAAAGTCTCTCTTTTTTTCATCAAACATCCATTCATCCTCGACTTAGTCGAAGAGATTTTGCAGTTTGGCTATCGGGCTATGGATGGTTATAACAAATCCTTAAATGAGGTTATGACAGATATTTCGCATTAAACCTCTTTTTTATTTTCAGAATTTATATTGCCCTGCAGCTGGACGGCCTATTTTTTTTTCAGCTTGCTGAATATGGCCAAAGGGCGGCGAACACCAACCTTTTTTGGTCAAATAATACTATCAATTGTTGAATGGAAAACGTGCCAATAAATTGCTTTGACCTATTGTCAGCTAGAAAGCTGAATCCAATATTTGACCGAACGAGGTTCGTCTTTCAACACATTTGATCCTGTACTGTTTCATAGTATAGGCCTACACTCTAAAAAAAAGTTGTCACAATATAGGTGTTCTGAAATAACTTTGGGTTTTTCAGAGTTTTAATGGTATTTTAAGTTACCAAATGGTATTTTGATCCAAAAAAGGTACTTTGCTTTTCGAAGTACGTACCTTTTAAAGGCACCTTGAAAAAAAAAAAGCACCTTTATGTTCTAAAGTGTTCTAAAGTGTTTTTAAGCACTTTTAATTTGGCACCAATAAAGGTGCCCATGAACACCATTTTAATAGAATGTGCTATATACATGTACATTTTAGCCCCAGGCCACACTAGGCTGGAAACGCGCGTTCGTCTAGCCTCAAACAGGGCATCGGATTTAATTTAAATTCTAGAATTATAAAATTTGCACATTAATATCTCGTGCGAAAATTATTTTTTAATTAAAAGCCTTGTTTGTCGAGGCTAGCCAAACGCGCGTTTCCAGCCTAGTGTGGCCTGGGGCTAAAATGTACATGTATAGCACATTCTATTAAAATGGTGTTCATGCATGGGCACCTTTATTGGTGCCAAATTAAAAGTGCTTAAAAACACTTTAGAACACTTCAGAACATAAAGGTGCTTCATGATGCAAAAGAATGATTATATTTGTGACAACTTATCACACCTTTATTGGTACTTTTATTAGTATCATTTAATTTCTTAGAGTGTATATCACATGAAGCTACAAATAATTAGTTCTTTTTTGAAAGCTAAACAGTTTTGCCTCCAAAACCAAACTAATTATTATGGTGATTATCGACCCGTTTATCCCGAAATTTTTAAATTAATGTAATACCAGGTACTGAAAATAAAGAAACCCATGCACTAATTGGATAGAAAATTAGCCAGCTTATGCTTTGTTATTGCAGTAGCTGCTTAAAAAACATCTTTAGCTTATCATTACCAAGTCCTTTGTGTTCCCTAATCGTTTAGTAGTACAAAATATCTCTAAAATGTTTCCAAAAGTTAAGTTTTTATCTTTGGTGATTGAGTATACATATAAAGTGTTTTAAGAAAGTTTTCTAAGCAACGTCTTTTGAATTACTGGGTTTTCAACGTTAATAAATACTAGCAAAATTCTCACTTAAGTGATTATGTCATCTAGCTAGGCTACACGAACCATATCTGGTGCCAGTTCCTTTCCAAATGCATGGGTCATGCATTTTAGATAGGGAACAAGTGATACGCACCAAGATGCAACGAGAAATGTAATTACCCAACGAGGGTATAATTCCCAATGGCTTTTCAAGTCGCTTTAGACCACCGAATCCACGGCTTGAGATCTATTATGCATGCTCTATGGCTCGCAAAAGTTGGTCAAACTTTATTATAAAATTGATTAGGAATCTAATTTTTTTCCCAAACGTAATAAGTTTGTCAATTACGCCACTGAAAGTCTTGAATTTCTTCGTGGAAGATTTTTGATTTCCTGGGGAAATTCAATGAAATACGTTGTACACGTCTATGATACAGGATATTTAATTATACAAAAGTTGATTCCCTTAATTCGCACCTCAAAAAATGCTGTGTTTTGGCAGTCTGGCAGCCCACGAACTACATGTATGGGTTAATTTTACTTTGATGGCGTCTGATTGGCGTCTTGGTGGTGAAGCCATGTTGCACGAGGCGAATACGTGCCATATGCCGCAAACTCGCCATATCACCACCCTAACTTTAGAAGTACACCGTCTAAAATAGCGATCTGCATTACCAAAATTATCCACAATCTGAGTATATATTGTGCAGTCATATTAATAAAAATGCAGTCAAGTTAGAATCGAGAAACATCCGAAATTACAAAAGAAAATATAAACGTATAGTATGCATAGTTAAGTTAAACTTTAAAAAAAAATGCATTTTGAAGAATCTCTATAAGAGTCATCGAATTGGCAACTTAATGCTTAGGGTCAAAACTCATTTAAGCATAGATAAGAGGATGGATGATATGGCCTTGAAATGCAGCGTTTCGATTGGTATCCCGATGGTGGTAATTTCCGATTGCCAAATCGGAATGCTGCATTTCAAGGCCATGCCATATCCATCTTCTTAACCATGCCTTAGCATATTTTTAGCCTTAGAGAATACATGTACATGTATCGTAATGAAAGAAGTACGTTACATATAGATACGTATAGTTTATCCTCGTTTGGAATACAGCTGTCCTTTTGGAATTTTGGAGTTGGGGAATTACAAATGGTAAAGCGTAGGGCTGCAAGATTTGCTTCTGGCCAATTTCAAAGCAATCTCTTTTCAACTGCTCCAGTCACTAGAATGGGACACTTTGAAGGACGAGTAGGGAGGGTTTTATTATGGAACATTTTACGTGGTTTAATTTGCCGTTCAATTCAAATTTGATTGAGGAAATTTTTAAACGTAACCGTCAAGTCGATCGAGCATCGATGGAGCTCCGAGCCAAAGCGGATCCGTACGATTATTGGTCTCTTTTCTTGCATGCAATTCGACGATGGAATGCATTTCCAAAGAATACCCCTAAGCTATCTGACATTCAATTTAACGATGATGTTGGGTGTCCATTGAGTCGAAAACCACTTGCCTTTAAAGCAAATTTAAGTATAGGGCCTATAGGTTTTAAACCTATAATTATCACATATGGAGTTTCTATACAGTATGTTAGGGTACCAAATTACTAATGATTAATTCATATTAACTATTCCTCGATGAAAATATTGAGGGTGACAATTGTTTACAATGTATATACAAGACTTAAATTTTTTGAACAGCCTATAACTATTATCAAGGATTCAACTGATACAATTAATGCACTCCGTTTAATGGGATCACGGATAGTATCACCCGTTTATTGTTATTGGAATCGCTAAGTCCCAGACACTCTAATACAAATATATTAAAAATTAACCGCTTATTGGTATCAGCATATTGAATAATGGTGTCAGTTAGCCCCCTTCCTCTAAGTCCTAGGCCACACTAGGCTGGAAATGCGCGTTTGGCTAGCCTCAAACAGGGCATCAAATTTAATTTAAATTGTAGAATTATAAAATTTGCAGATTATAATCTCGTGCGAAAATTCTTTTTTTAATTAAAAGCCTTGTATGAGGCTAGCCAAACGCGCGTTTCCAGCCTATATATAGTGTGGACTTGGGTTTATACTTGTCCTCAGCTTTACAGAGAAAGTGTTGGCAAGGTCAGCTAGGTCACATTCCCTGTTAGCGACTTTATATATTATGCAATTGCAACGAAATGGAATAATTTACATGTAAGCTTGAAACAGAAGATAGTCATTTCAGACTCAATCGCCCAACCAATTTTGTGCAAAATGTTGAAAAATTGTGATGAGCATCATACAACCAGACTGTTAGAGAAGTCGCAATGGAAAAAGATGATTTTTTTAAGCATAAGTACAATACATGTGCATTTAGGTACAATACATTTAGAACACATTTATATGTGAATTCTGCAACGAACTGCATCAACCATTCATATTATTCTAGAATAAGATATTAAAAACATATCCACGTTATACCATATTGAAAATCGCCACCAGTTGTACAAAAAGAGTTTTGAATAGCGTTATTAAGGTTCATCAGTCATCAAATACTCGTTCGGATTCATGACAAACCCGTTCAATGGAATACCCACGTTATTTTTTTAAATTAAATAAAGCAACTCTTGAATGCAGCTGAATAGGCACAATATCCTAGGTGTTTTCCGAGTGAACACCTGCTTCAAAGATTATTTGGAAAACATTTATTCGGCAAAATTGCTAAAGAAAATCTGACTGAACGAAGCCAAAGATCAATTCTACCATCAGATTGCATAAAACAAGTTTCATCAGGCGTGAATTTGCAACATTGATGAAAAAAAAAATATCAAAGTACAGCAACAGACCGTCTTGCCAAGATATCGATCTATAGAAGAAAAGAGAGAGTTACAGATTCTAGGTGGCTACGACATAGTCAAACCATATGACTAAAGAGCAGAAGAAAAAGTTGAAAAAATAAAATAAAAAAAAATTGCGCTTGTTTTGAAACGTTTTAGATAAGCCATCTGTGATAGCTATTGAGAAACCCACATCTTCTCAGCAGCGTCATTGTGTTAGTGAGGACAACTGCTGTGTTTTTTAATCTACCCGAAATTGTGTGGCGAAACAGGAAATCAGATGAAAGCTTCAAAACTTTATGGCTTGCTAACCACAAAGTCACCTAGCCATCACTCGGGGTACTTTTTTTTCTCATTGCTCTTGAACAGCATCAACGGTTCTGGTATGCAGCAAAGGATAGTAGAGCAGTAGTGACACGCTGGGAAAAATGCATGTTAGGGTAGGAAAAAAAAGGAAAGAAGCACTGAAAAGCAAAAAGGAGGGAGGTGGGGGGAATCTATGAGGAAATATGGCAAACAAGTCAGGTTGTTGAAGCACAGCTTTTCGAGAAACGGAAATTGCTGAAGCAGAAGGAAAATGAAAGTCACAAATAAATGCAAGTTGCTACAAAGATGCGCGAGAAGCTTTGAAATTAATGAGTGAAGCAGAAAAATTGCTAAAGATTTTTTTTTAGAAAGGGATGCAGAGTGAGGAGGGGGGGGGGAAGACAGGAAACGACGTATAAGGGACAGTAAAAAAGAGGTCTTTAGACGTGAAAAAAGGGGTGGGGAGATTGCATTGGACGCACTCGTGTACTTGCAAAGATAAACGTTAGAAATGTACGATAAGGCGTCAAGATAAAATTAAGTTAGGAGGATGATAGGAATTTCCGATAAAAACTGGAACGGCAAATGCCACACGCCAACACTTACTGAGATTAAAAAGCTCTAATTATTCAGGGTTTTTTTCTACTTAGCTATATAATGCTTGAAATCATCTCTAACAAACGGAAATTAGTTCTTTACGGCAGCTATTAACAGTGTAATAAAGCTAAACTGGTTAGTTGGTTTGCGAGGCAATTGATGCACATATGCCCATAAAAGGGGGCAATCACACAAAGCAGCTAGGTAGATATAGTTTGCCAACTTATTCCATACATTGGTACTGTTCAACCTACGTATATATAAAAACCTAAAATGGTGAAAACAATTGCACCATGGAAATCTGACTACCAATCTTAAAGTCTAACAACGATTTGCTCTATGTTATCTATATTTGATGACTGAAGCAATATTACATACATGTAGATGTAAATTAATGATAACCAATTTTTTATCTAAAATCAAACCTATTTTTCTAAACAATGTGATTAGCATAGATTTATTTTGAATACTTTTATACCGTAAATACTCGAATAAACTTCCCGGTTTTTTTTAAAGTAAGGAACATTGACCCGGGGTTTATTCGAGACCCGGGATTTATTATTTTTATTCCCTCAAAGTTGGTATCAATAAATTAAAAATGACAAAAACTTAACAGAAACAATCATCTACGGTACATGCACCTATATTTTATACGCCGGATATTTCAATAAGAAGGAAACTCCCTACACTGCATGTGCGAAGCTTTAAAAAATAAGAGGCGCGTGCGCGAATCGAGCCCCTTGGGAATTTCCCTAACACCCGAGGTTCATTACAAATTATGCTAGTAAACGACCCGGGTTTCATGGTTGAAGTATTGTATACACATTATAAATAAATACTGCAATATAAAACCTAATTTCTATGTTTTATTTTAATCAAGATGATCGAGTAGCTTAAATTTTACTTATAAGATTATCATAATGTTCTTAAATGCTTTTGGCAGAATATAAGTCTGTGTAGGCTACTGCACAAATTATTATTTTTTGTAGTAGAAAACTTGGAAAACTCGATTTGGGTTTCACTAAAAATCAATTACTAGTTTTTCCCCATTACAACTTTACATGAGCATTTGGATGTTTAAAGCATAGATTAGTAAGGTAATATTGACCCATATATCTCAACCGCTGTCATATTTTTCAGCATAATTTTCAAGCCATTCTCACTAATGGATTCCACCAAAGCTATCTATCATCTAAACTTCAAATTTTGATTGCATATTTCAATGGAGCTTGGAAAACTCAATGAATATATTTAAGCTAGATCCATTAAGCGAATGGCAAACCCGTGTTTTGCATTTATAGGGTTACTACAACGTATTGCAAATTTGAAATAGCAGCTAGATAATACCAGAAATATTTTTAAAAAATCTTGAAACTTACCTAAAATTCCCAGCCGAAAATTGACTGTGACAACTACAACTTCTCCAAAACTTGCTAACACGCTGCCATCGTACGTGTTTCCAGAATTCCACTCGTAGGATTCACCATGGATATACACCATAACCGGAAGACGTAGATTTTCTTTCGCAGCTGAAACAACAACAAAAATACAGACTTAATTAACTAAGTCTTCCGTCTAATTGCAATATACCTCATTATAAAAAAAGTTCATGCGGTTGCTCTTTCCAGACAACGAATCCATTAGCTAATGTTTATTTTTTTATGCAAAGCAATATTTTTATGCATTTCATCAAATCTTTCATCGACCTCATCTACATGTAATTCTTCTTAAATACTGCCAAAAAATCCTTTATTAAAGCTTGTGCAAATTGCCATTTCAAACGCATTACGAATTTCCACTTGAAACTCAACTTGCCAATAAGATTGCAGGAGATACATCAAATGACGACTAATTAAATCTCGACATGTCCTTTCCTTTTTTTTTTTTGGATGAACAAAAGGCATTTTCTTTTTCCAAATAGGTCTTGTCTTGGTCCACACAAATTCAATTTGGCAAGCTTCGCCTTAAATTTCCGTCGAACGTGTCATTACCTCGATAGTGACGACAATATACGTGTTTCGATCCGAATTAATAAAGCTGATCTAGTTATAATTAGTAAATTTCCCAGACACCACACATACCAAATGCACGCCGTCCCTTGGGCCACCATGCTATTAATTTCATTAGTGTGGAGAATAAATGCATTTGACACAGTGCGCGGTTTACGAATTCCGATACTAATTTAATGCTCAGTGGATAAATTGTATTTGATGCTCCATTTCCCAAGGATTAGAAGGTGAGGCTAACGGGATTATATCGGCACTAATACCTTCGCGATTCATAGATTGGCGTTTGAACCTCAAGCAAAAATAATGCAAATTTAATATACGCTCGAAGCGCATTAAACAGTATATTTACAAACGCGAGCTATAGCACTTGCAGTACGGCAGTATATGTGAATTGAATTGGAAGAACATGTGTTTTCAATCTTGCTATAACTAGATGGAGCTTCCAACGTAGTTGTCTGATAAATACTACACTGTCTTAAGCCTCGCTAAGATTGGTTTTGCTAAGTTGACGGAGGCTTGAGTTGGCTGGCCAAGCTTATGACGTTTGTATTTTGGCGCCAATGATTATGTTGTAACGTCGCTTTAACTAATAACTTTTAATTTCACATGTAATGATTACACCCAAAACATTTTAAAGCCATTCACTTTCTTGAAGAAGTATTAAACCGATTATGTTTCTTTTTGATATGGACAGTTAGATAAATAAAAGAAACATTTCCTTGATGAAAAACAATTTTTGCAATTATGAAATATTTGAATTAAAACTATAATATCATCGACATTGGAGTTTTGAAAAGCAATATGCATGTTTAATATAATTACACGTTTATTCCTTATACTTCTTGGTTTCAATAGCTAATTTGTAGTTGAAACTTGTTTAGTATAAATTAATTTGTAAATGATATGGCCAAAGACAATGTCACTTTAATACCACTATGCTGCATTTGGAAAAACCTCTAGAGGGGAATTGTTAAACCTACATGTACATAACGACTTAATGCAAAAAATTATATATGAAATAAACGTAGAACGGGGTAGCATTTTTTTGTTGCTATAAATTCATTCTGGGGTTTACAAGTGTGTTCAAAAATATAGAAAAAAAAATTGAAAATAGTCAAAGCCAAATTGTCAAAAAGCGAAGAAGGAAGACGAATAAAAATGAAAATTGCATTAACATCATGTCAGCTGAAATAAAAAAGTTTCCAATTGCAAATGCAGCGTGGGTTCGTTTAGGCATTGGATGTCGGCAACGTAATGAGTGGATCTGGCATGTATGATTTAGGTTTGCTTTGGCAAACGTTAAACTAAAAGTGACACTGTTGTGGCCTTCCCATATCGGCGTCGATAAATGCAATTAATTTACCCATGAGTGTTTACAGCATAGCCTAGAATTCAAGTTTTCATCCCATACATGGTGGAACATGTACTATAACGTTGCTCTCTTCGTATACGTATACTTCTTTTGCTGATGAACGAATACATTGTGTCCACTTGAAGAACACGCAAAACAATGTGGTTAATTATGTCATATTTTAATACAGATATACATTACTTTTTATAAGAAAAAAGCCTGATCAAGAGATGCTGAAATCGCTAGTACAATTTTTGAAGGAATTTAGCATAATATGCTAGAACACTTTTCTCCCATTTGTAAAACACCTCAGACCACCTAATATGTTTTAATGTATTTGGTGGGGAACACTAAAAGGGATATACCATAAATATATCATTGAATGAAACCCTTAAGAAACATATATACATTATTATCCCAAATGAAAATTATAAATTTTGTTAGGTATGCATCTTTATAAAGTGGGATCTCATATACATGTATAGCCTATATAATAGACTTGAAATGGTATTAAGATTTGCCCGGTAGAATAAAATCACTTAGATATTAAGGTCTAATTTGGTCCCATTGTTTATCTCAGTTTTAATATAGTCCCATAATAATATTCTCATAGATTCGCTTTTATAAGACAGCTTTCAATTTTTCACTTGGGGTAAATTTTTAGATTTATCTCCACACATACAGTACAAAGTATAATCTGATGTTCTGAAAACGTGATAAAAACCAGAAAATCCCAGCTAAAACAACCGACTCAGAAATGTTGAAGCTATACAGGTCACCATATAAAGTACACCTTAGATGCTCTAGTGCATTCTCCGTATATGAACTTTGACATAATGTATAGTCGCCATGGTTAAATCTTCTCCCGTTGGCATATGTCTCCCGCATCAGTTTCATCCATGGCAACTTGACAATTTTCCTCTTGACCCGTTTCATGCAGGACGTTCACAGCTAATCAGACGCATATAAACAAGAAAGTCCAGGCGTTGACCATTTCAGTTAAGATCCGTTTCTTTCTCCCCAAAGCCACCCTCAAGATTCTAAATCTTGATTGATTTTTTCAGTTTGGACGAGGTGTAATACCGTAGTGTAAGCCGCAGATGGTGGACTTTGTAAAGAGATTAGGTCCCCGTACTACCAAGTCTATGATCATCTTTCCCCTCTTATACTCTACACGTCACTGATAACTTCTGGTTTGTTTTAAAACTCGAGGTACAAATCATGACATACTGCAATTCCATCACCCTGCCGCGTAATCCATTAGAAAACCCATTCGAAAATGCGGGTGCCATTTTGCTGCACAACAGGAACAATATAAGCAACCAATAAAATGTCTAACTATCGCTATTATCCAACATGGGCGTGAGCGCCGTAGGAGAACAAAACGAAAAAAAAAAAAAGCCTATACCAAACTCGGTTCAAAACGAAGTCATAAAAGCCCACCTAATCTTCTTTCATAATGCCAGCAAAGTTTTACAGCAATATGGTGCACACACACTGCGCATTTCAAACGCCCAATACGGGATCTTCTCCATCCGGATCAACCTTCTTAGCGCATGCGCACAAAGGGGACAATGAAATGTGTGACAAACCGCTCTTCTTCACACAAACCATTAGTGCAAAGGATTTTTTTGCTGAACATACGGTTAAAAAAGATGGTACTCAACAGGACGAACTTCACACCGAAAAAGCTACAACGGGACATATAAGAAAAGCATTAAAATTTTATGGTCTATGCGGAGGACGGAATAACTGAAATTTAGCGATGGGATAGCGTAGTCAATTTCGCAAATTTCGATTAAGTGACAGCTGTTTTAGCTAAAAAAAGATAGCGCATGGATTAGAGACCATCCCACCGGCATATCCGAATTTGCTTGCAGGAAGGAGGCGAGGAAATCGTCTTTTGCATTTTTATTACCGAGTGAACAGCTCATTAATTCGGTATTTACCGAGATTTAAGATTCAGCATATCTTTAATGCATATTACGAAGCCGTAAAATCTTACCGATTTCGATCAATGCCTCCAAATCCTCGGCTTGATTAATGAGCGAGGAAATACACATTTATTGTGCTGGCGATCGATTATCGTATAAAACATATTCTATCACAAGCAGGCTTCTTGTTACGCGTATTATCCGTCTACTGACAGCACCCCGAAACACCGCAAGAATTCGATGAACATATTGCCTTCTACAAAGCCATAACACATTGGTTATTAACCTGAAGCATGCAATTTCATAACGTAGAAAGAGATATTTGGAAAGTTAGTTTAGTCGCGAGGAATATATAAAAATATCTTAAAGTTTACGTAATACAGGGGTCACCAAAATTTAGCTGTTAAAATTTACAGTAGTATGAATTACAAAATGTTCATAAAGTTGTATTTCACTCAGAAATGATATACGTTGCATAAATTTTAGTAAAAGCTTTCTAAAAGCTTACTGTGATACTTTTGAGAAATATAAATCGTAGATCTTTTCGACTTTCTACAAGACTATTAATTAGTAATTAATATTCCAATGCCAGGTTTTACTGTTACTTTTTCTTTGTCGAGATAATGTACATATTTCCATTTTTAATATCCAAATTTTCCAAACGTACCTTAGTCAAGTTTGCATAAGAGAATCTTATAAAAATCTGCTAATGTTTAGCTTACAAATAAAAACAACAAAAGACGTAATCACTCATTTTTACATGCTAAAGTATAGGGGTGATACAGAGGTGACTTTTACTATACTACTGACGTAAAAGAAACAACTATATAGTTACATAGCATATAACAAAATTTGAATTAGAAAAGGCAAGTCCACCACAAAATTGTAAAGTGTAAACGGCAATTATGTACGTGAAATTATTTCATATAAAATTAATGTTGTTTTCGTCAATTTGAAACCCCCAGCGGAAAGTGGTCATATAACACTGCGGGATAACACTGATGGAAATTTAATGAGAATTTAAGCTACATTGTGTGAGGAGACTTACAAGAAAACGTCTGACCCAAACACACAAAACCATCGTTACATTTCCACGTTAACAATTTGGAAGGCATTTTACAGATAGACTAAATGTAGTTTCTTCACCTCACTAGCCACACACAATTTACCTTGATAGAGAAAATGCATTGGCTATCCCAGGAAGGATTTTTTGCTCTTCTCTTCAATGCACTTCGTGGAATAGGTTTGACTCAATAAAGAGGAAAATTGGAGATCGCTTCCACAGCAAGTTAAAGGTATCTTGGGATATATAAAGAGGCCATCAAGAGTATTTGATGCTTTCATATATATGAAAATAAACGCGATAAATTTATTATCCAATTTTTGCCATGCGTCCTATGCATGAACTCATGCTTTTAGCCCCAATAGCTTTCGAGAGGAAAAAGTGTTCTACTCACCGATAAACACTTGATCCATTCGTTACAGTCAATTGAATGTTTGGCTACAACTTATTTCACCACTTTTTAGGACTTGACATGACACATGCATGAAACAGCACAGCGATGAAAACCAAAGTGGCTAGTTTACAATAGTATTATATGAAAAATTTTCGATTTTCGAAAATAACATTGAATGTTGTATCACATGCAAAGATATATGCTTATTTTATCTATTCATTGATTCGAATTTATATTTTGATCCTACAATTATAGTATATCCAATTCTGTTTTAACATGGTAGGTGCGTTCTCAATAATCATCTGAAACCATAAAAAGGTACATGGCATATAAAGATATAGGAATTGGTTTCATAACTTCAAAAGTTTTATAAATAAATATCCAAGTTCAGTTTTAATCGTATTTCATCCCATAAATATTAATAGAAATATCAAATAAGATAACAAAACAAGGTTTTTTTCACTAGAGTTTACTTAGTAAATAAACAATATGAAATATTTACACAATAGATTGAAATAATACAAATTAGATTTCTACGTATATGATTTGCTTGCCCAAGAGAAAAGATCAGCTATCCTGTTAGAAATGCAAGCGGATTTATTCTTCGAAAATCCAATTCAGATTTCGTCTCTGGTCATACATCGTTTCAAACATCACAAAGGACTTAGCTTAAATAATTCAGAACATAACCATTCTATCATTTTATTTTGAGCATCCCATAGCAACTGGATGACCTATAAGCCGCTTTTCCAGTAAGAGACTTTGTCAATAATCGCGTATAGGCTGAAGCGCTTTAAAGTCTTGCTAAGCGGAGTTTTCTTCCTGTTTCTTACAAATGCAAAAAAAATGTGAACTCATACATGTTGAACGACATACAATAGATGTCGAATGGTATGGAATCAAGTAGATTTACAAGAAAAACTTTGGCAATTAAAACATGGCTATAGAACATGTTGCAGGTTAAAGCGTCCTTTCCATATATGACTGTTACATGCATGATTTCGTTCCAAAAGTGTCAACTCTCAAGTTGGTACTCAATCATTGAAACACTTGTTCTAGATATACAATTTTGTTATTGATATTACCTTGGATTTTCAGCACAACCTCAATCCTTGTTAGAAGTTACATGTAGGTGCAAATTCCCATCTCATAACTCTACATTTTCCAAATCTCCAAGTTCTATTAGATTGCTACTAGATGTAAAAGTCCAAGAAGGATTGGGTATTAGCATTCTTGCTAATTGGTGCACAGCACTCATCTTTAGAAGATGAGCTTAGCAAGAAAATGCGTTGACAAGCCTTTAAGGATTTTTATATAAAAAAGTCGATATTTGGATTGACGGCTTTTTTGTATTGAATATCGGAAGGTTAAAAATGCATCGAAATGATATGAAATAAGGTCTCATCATAGAGATATAATCGATCAAAATGTTAACAAAATCCAAGTCAACGTAATTGTTGTTGTTTCGCATTTTCGCCTCATAGCGAATTTAACATTTGAAATGCATCAGATAAAACTAGCAATGCCTTCACAGGATTTTATTTCTCCTTTGCCTGAAATATTGCCACTATACCATACATATGCATGTCTGGTCGCATGACAAAGAAACATGTCATGTTCTATAATCCAAGCAGAGGAAAAACTGTAAATCACAGCCAATTTTAGAAAGACAATTCTCTATGGAGCAGAACAGGTGGGAGATCAAGCAGAAAAAGAGAAAGATCGATTCCAATGTTTTACAACAACCAATTTCAATTTTGCTTTTTGGTTATCAATTCTAGGTGTTGCCAGATTTCTATTCCGCGCATTTGTTTCAACGTTTACCAAACCTTTTTTCGAAAAAAAAAATGTGCTACAAATATAGGAAAAAAAAATACGTTGAATTTGAAAGCGACCCTTTTTTCCACTTTCCAACAGTCCATACGGTTCACATAAAAAGGAGTAAGAAGTCACATCAAAAAATATCACTGTCATTAACAATGCAGAGGTCTTGCTGCAGCAATAACTTAACATCGTATACGGCGCATAATAAAAGAGCGCTATTAAATGCATTTTGCCCTGATTTTTCTCGCCAAAGAATAAGTAATAATGTTTATCAAATTAATGTATCGGAAATAATTTCTTATCTAGAAAACTATTTCACGAACATTCTTACGTGTCCCCCCACCTATTCTCCTTGCGGAATCACTTGTGCATTTCATAATACGTTTCTCTGACTGAAAATGAAAACAGGAATGTTTGCCACAATTCAGAAATTAAATGAGATACGAGCGAGGTAATAAAAAATGCATTATGGTTTGCTATAGCCTACCTCTTATATACATGTAAATCCCATTCCAAAACTTAGATAAGCACAATTTGAAAGTTTTATTAGCAAAAGTCGACGACCAAATACTCAAAAACGGGTAAAAAAAGTAAGTTGAACTGCTTTAGCTCTCCACTTTTTTTTTCGGATCAAACATAAAAAGTAATTGACTTTATTCGAAAGGTTGCTTATGGTGGCAGAATACTTTGATTACAGCAGAAAGTTGAGAGGAACTGAAGCGAAGTATACTTCATGCATTATGGAAGACTGTTTTTGCGGTCAGTGAGCGACTATCGATTTAGTTTTAATTTTTCACTGAGAGAATAAATCATTACATATTGATTTTTTTCTATTTCGAGAAATTATACAGTCGTCATTGATTTCATGTGAATTAGCTAGCATTCTATGTACTGGCGATTATACATATAATGTGGTATTCGCATACATATAAAGATCTTCAATTAAGGGACTTAAAATCAGAACGTTATATCAAAATTTATGAAAAATATAACGTACATGAAATAACAATAATAATGCATACATAGTAATACAAGTTTAAAACTGATTTACGTGTATTTTATATTGAAATTTTATTTCAAATTTAAAAAAGTTTAAATCTTGTATACCATTATTCAATAATAAAGTCAAAATTTTAAAGTTTTGTATGGCATATATAGTTTTAAAGTTCATGTATTTATAAATTTCAAAATTTATACAAATATCATCAGTGAAATATATTTCATTTTTAAATTAAATACAAAATACGCGCACAAATTTGCATTTTGAAAGTTAATGATTTCGTAAGTAAAATATAAAAAAATATAATAAATTTCAGACAAAAATACAACACAACTAAAATTGAAAATCATTTTGTCATTACATTACACGTATATCATTACATGTGATGCACTTAGAAAATGGGAAATGGAGAGGAAATCTGAGAAAATTGTTACAGGCGAATGAAAGGACCATTTCTCGTTTTAAAATGGGATCGTTATGTCCGGATTATCATTATATCCGACATCGAATAAACCGAACATATTGTTCGGAATCGTTATATCCGAATTATCGCTATATCCGGCATCGTTATAAGCGAATTCCACAGTATATTTAACTTGAGAGATTTCTTTTGAAATCTATTCACATTCTGTTTAAGTATGCAGTCAAGATTTAGATTTCCATGGACATTCAAGCTA
>JAQGCC010000572.1:0-33860 GCA_034698905.1 Xestoiulus laeticollis
CAAAAAAAATGAAAAGTATTTTAGTTTTTAATTTTTTAAAAATTCCCTATAAATGGGAAAATTATGAAATTTTAATCGTGCAGTAGCTACAAAAATACTACATTTTTATCAATTTTTTTTTGAATTATAACATTATATGTATTATAACCCACGCAGTACAAAAATGCTGCATTTTTATCAATTTTTATTATTGTATTATAACAAGTAGTTTTTTTAAAATTTCCCCATAGCAAAACATGCAGCTCAGTTCTCACTTATGTTCTTGGCAATTTTTGGTGGTAGCATCATGGAGAGACCCAGGGTTTGGCGTAAACCAGCCATAAAGTGCACCAGCTCGGTCCCAAGGGCAGGGTGCATGTGGGTTATTTCTGTATCCCCACATAACCTGCTAAAGCATGTCTGACCCTACACATCCATTTCACATCATACACCATTTTGGAACGTGTCACGGCACGCACTTTCAGTGATAAAGCTCAACATTTGCACATACTTTGTGTTCTGCTTCAAGCCGTTGACATCCAATGGGGCTACCAAGCCAGCAACGGACCCAGCCTGTGGTGTTCGATGCTGGAGAAGTGTTGCGGCAAAAGGCAGTCCCCTATCCACATAGACACGACGAAGGTGCAGGTGATGCCAGAACTACCACCCGTGTCGTTTCAAGCCTATGAAGAGGCCAAAGATTTCAAAGTAAAATCAAATAACACTGGCTTCACAGTCATCTTTCAACCTGAGCTTAAAGGCGCCGTCAACATCAGCGGTGGATGCGCTATGGGGACGTATGCCCTGGAGCAGTTTCACTTCCACTGGGGCAGCATTGATAAGCAGGGCTCTGAACACGCTATTGACAACAAGGTCTTCCCACTTGAAATGCATCTTCTACACAGGAATGTCATGTACGTTAGCGTCGAGGAGGCCCTGATGCACGAGGACGGTATAATTGTCCTATCCGTCCTCTTCGAAGTGAATACGGCAAATGCCAATCCTGCGTATAATATTCTAGCCGAGCAGTTGGACTTTGTTGCCTACAAGAACACAGTAAACGAATTCCAGTTCCCAGGAACACTAAAATCCTTGCTTCCAGCAAACACTGACGATTTTTTCTGCTATGCCGGTTCTGTGACCACCCCGAAGTGCGAGGAAGCGGTCTCCTGGGTCGTGTTCAAAGACAGAGTTTACGTAGATGCCAAGTTCCTTGAAAAATTGCGTGCCATCTACAGAGATACCAATGACGTGGAGATGTTGGTAGATAATTTTAGACAGATCCAGCCGCTCAATGGAAGGGAGGTGAAAGCAAGAATTAGCCCACACAAGCAATCTTAAGGCCGTCACTACCTAGAATGCTGGAGCTTGAAATAACTTAATTTTTTAAAAGGATACGGAAATAAAGAATATATTATTGTGATCGGGTTGTGTCGTTTTTTTCGCTGGTGTGCACCATATCCAATTTCAGAAATACAAGCTTAGCTGTTTTATTTGTTTGTTTGGTGTTTTTTTACGTTGGCCTATTTCTGCACACGAGGGCTAAACACCAACGCCAGGGAACGGGCTCCTTCACCTCCCTGGAAATTTTGCCTACGAGGGAGGACTTCAACCCCCTCTCGAGGGGTCTTTAACGTGCAGAGAACAAGGGGGATCTACATGGAACCTCAGTTTAAACTCTCATTCGAAAGAGCCGCCACTTTGGAAATTTTGCCCTTTTTTCGAAAAATTCCCACTGACCTCGACGGGGATCGAACTCCACACCCTGGCTGTTTTATGAACAATTAATCAGGCCATTAGAAAAATAAATAAAAATATGGATGATGCTTTAATACAATGACAGTTACAAGGATGATGACTGGTGATGATGAAAACGCTAACATGCATGCTCAATGCACGCTTTCACTGCTTCGACTTCTTTGCTATTGTGCCGAATGCTGAGATGACCATGGCTTTGGTGCCTGTTGGTACTGTTGTCAATGGAACCATTCCGGGTGGCTGTGCCAGAACTGTGGCAGGTTTCAGCAGAGTCGCTAATGGAATTCCTTGCATAGAACCAACATCCCATTTGCTCTTGCGCTTCTTCGAATCATCTGTAAGACAAATTTGCTTTATCAGAAACGCTTTTTAAATAGACAATGGTTGCAGTGTATAATCTCCATGTGAAATCTCAAACTCTAATTAAAAAACAAAATTTAGAAGGTATACATAGGTTGAAAAATTGCTCCCCAGAACATACAATTGAGCCCTGTTAAGAAGTTTTTCAAGGGACCAAGGATTAGGGCTTGTTATGCAGGAAACTTGAGTAAAAGCAGTATGGCTGCAATTAGTAATTTAAATATATATATAAATAACCACAAATCCATCTATTTAAACATTTTAATTGAACAGATACGAAAATAAGTCTTTTTACAAATTTATATTTTTATTACTTTAATATTAAACTTATATATTATTACTTTAAAAATTGTATTATGAACTTTTGTAGCATTGTCCATGCATTCCCAAAATGTAGCTAGGGACTTCAAAAAAGCAATAATAAGACCATTTGCGCACACACCAGCAAAATCAACCATGAAACCAACTCTGGCACCGAGTAAAATGCAAACGAATGAACACGGACCAGTTGTCAAAATTGCATGCATGCAGAATAATAGCGCTGGCATGCTCGGCAAGCTGGGAATTTAATTGACTGCATTCAAAATAAGAAAACTATTTACGTATGCAGTTTCGAAGTATTATCAAGGTCTGGTTAACAAGTCTTAGAACTAAAAGCAGAACACAAACGTTTGAAAAAACCCACATGAGGGTTTTGCCATTGCAGATTCCTTAAAATGACTGGTGTGTGCAAACGAGCTTATTATATAACAATGGTCGGTTTAAACCAATATATATATATATATATATAACAAAGCCTTTTCATTGATATCCGTAAATGAACAGTTAGATATGCCCATACAGCCCATATGAAGCAGGTATTAGAGGGTAACGAGATTAGATGTCTTATATGGAAAAACACTCCGTAAACCGGATACTTAAAAACCGGCAAAACTTAACATCAACCCTACAGGGTTTATTTCGGTGCTTCAAAAAATTACAACTTCTTACAGAGGAAAACATCTTAAGCATGTATTTCTCAACCATGGTTCTACGGTAATTTAATCCTGTGTCCACTAGATTCCAAAGCAATCACATAAATACTTTCATAACAAATATGTTTGTAGTTGAGATAACACCTAAGGATGTTTTCTCAGTTTTGTAGTTTCTTTACCAGCTGCAGGGGCATCACCGGGGCCACCTAGTTTCTTTGCCGTCCCTGTAATAAATTCCACTTTAGTTCTTTCCTTTTGCTCCTTCTGCCGCTTGTCCATTTCAGTCTTTTGTGATTTTGCTATGAAACGAGAGAAAAACATTAATTAAATTGCATGAAAACTTAAGGAAATAAATCAAGTCCTATGATAGGACGAATAAACCTACCCAATTCTTCGTAATAAGAGGAAGGACCAAACAGGCTTGGATCATATATCTCCTAGAAATCATAAAAAAAACATTATGTAGAAAATCTTATCGGCTTAATGTTTTTTAGAAATCTGTGGCATTACTTACTGGTGCATAGTTGGTTCCTAATTCATCAATTTGGCAAAACTGAATAAGTTTTTCATAAATACTGGAAGGGAAAGCAGTTTCGTTTATGCATGTGTCAATGTAAAAAAGTATTTATCAAAACGATATTTACCTAGGATTACGGAACTGCTTCGTATTCTGAATCACGGCATTCATATCTAGTCCGACCCGAGACATCTTTTCGAAATACGAAATGAATTTTTCCTAATAAGAACATAAAACAATTCGGTGATTCGTTGTCGATCAGCTGGAATTAAATGCTTATGCTTTTCATCAGATCTTAAACTAAACGTTTTGAACATTTTTGTTTCTTTCAACATTACCTGTAAGTGATTGGAGCAACGTTGTTTTGGCTCTGGAGGAATCGATATGCTGTTAACTGACGATGAATCCTTATTAGCTGTAATTCAATATAGCAAATATTTAGAGACTATTAACAAAAAGAAGATTAACATACAAGTCCAAGCAACACACTCTTTGAGCAATTATAATGTTGTTTAAAACTATTGCCTAAACATACTCCATTTCTTTACATTTTTGATTTGGAAAGGAGTAGGCAAAATCACTCTCCATAGAACAGAAAACAAATTACATTCGCTAGTTTTGCCATCCACATCTTCATCGTCGTCTGAATCTTCCCCCTTTCCAGAAGCATTGCTCTGCTCTTCATCCTGTGGAGAAATTTGCCAAGATTTAGGATTTTAGAACATTCAAACGTTCTACATGTACATGTAGTTATATGTATATGAAATGGTATTTGAAACAGGTTTCACTGTACATCGCTACAGGCCCAATAACACTTATGTGTATAACTCAAAACTGATTGATAAGAAACGTTGTACAGGTGTTCTTACCGTAATATGTCCTAACTCTGTCGAATCATTGTCATGCTTGCCGAAATTTGCGGTGAATGTAAATGTTTCTGAGACCACTTGCTGTTGCAGATGAATGGGAGTTCTACCAACCGCTGGAGCTGGTACTATGGGCGCAAATTTCGTTTGTTTTATCTCCAAACTGGTAGAAAAATCATCCTCGCCTTCTGAATCATCAGAACCGGTGTATGTTGCCGTCAAAGAAGCTAAGGCACTCGTATTTCGGTGCATTTTTATACTTTTTGAGTCGAGATTAGCAAGCTACGTATGTGAAAAGCGACAGAAATTACAGAAATGTGACAGAGAGCAGACGAGTTCCTTTCCGGAAGTATTAATTTTGCGTATCTGTATAGAGACTTCCGGTAATCCTAGCACAATAGCGCTTTAGCCACAGTATGCTTCAGCTCTAGAAATTTAGGGCTGGTAAAACATGAATGTACATGTTTCGTAGGTTTTTTTTCTCAAAAAACGGTTATTTTTTCAAGTGCAAAATGTGATGCATGTTATATTCTACTCCAGCAGTTCTCAAACTTTTTTCGCCGCGCCACTCTTGTTGGGGGGGTAATTTTTTTTTTGCATATTTGAACAAGTGTTCAAAAAAAAAAAAAAAAAAGCTACGAATTTAATACTCTGTTGCCATGTTATAAAATCGAATTCTACAGTTAAATTGTTAAATTTTAGTGAAAATTAAATATAATTGCGGCACCCCTGGCATACGCTCGCGGCACCCAGTTTGAGAACTGCTGTTCGATAATCGTATGTGCCATAGATATTATAATTTTGCTGACCGGAAATTTTCCGAATCTGGGCCACTATTGCGCACATCCAAGTTATATAATGTAACCTAACCAAAGCTATACGTATTTTTAACTTTTGCCTACTTCAGCTGGGCTTCTGGGATGTAGTTGTATATTAAGCTATGTGGGTGTAATATTCAGATAGCGAGAAAGTGCTATTTTTAGTTCTAAAAATACATGTACATGGTCATCACTTTAGCTTAACCTGCAAATAGCACAACTATTGGTTAAATTTGGTCCAAATGGTTTATGTTATTCACAGGTTTTGCCAATGGTGCTACTTTGGAAGCAAATAATTTTCAAATCAATTTAATGTAGTTTCAAAACTCAAAGCAAGATTTTACGAAGCAATTCAAACTTTTAAGAACTACTTGCAGTTTCAGTAACAAAACCAAAAATTCATAATCAATGTATTTTTTCTTAATTGTATCAAGTACAACAATATAAAATTTATTCAATACATATTCAGAAGTTACATATGCTTTAATTAATAATTTTAGGTTAAAACTTTTCAAAATGGTTCAAGTTCAATTTGACATAAAAAGCAATTATTCGACCAAATACAAAATAAGAATACATTATAATGCAGAACACATTTGAACTTGAAGTTATATAAGAAATCATTTTACGTGTTATATCTATTTAGCATGAAGAATAAAATTCTTATATAATTTCAAATTTTTTGTAACTAATTATAACGCGTTTTTACAACCAACATGAGTAACCGAAATCTCTATCTTTTAAAGGCAATTCCAAAACTAATTTGACTCCCGGAAGCAGTTCAGAAAATTGGGCTTCCTGTTCATCAATGGTGTCACCCAGCATTTCGATTACCAAGTTGCAAGACAGTCTAAGTTGTTTGAGATCCTTGAATCTTTGCAGTTTCAAGATCTCATTTTGGCAAGATATTTTGTTGAAGCTGATCTGGAAAGTAAAAGAAAAACTCAAGTTTCCATTTTATGTCAGATATTTGATCACTTCATTTCTGGAATTTAAATTTGGAAATTAACTTACCGATAAAACTTTCAATCTTGGAAATGCAGGCACATATTCCATCAATTCTTTATCTGTAGATATAACAGTGTTATTAGCATATAGGTCCTTGTTTGGGAGTCTCACTTTTGGACAATATTCGATAGTGCAAACAGCTTTCTGGCCCATAGCTATGCATTGTGCTTTCTTAAGTTGTCCAGGAAAACGTGATGCTGTCTTACCTTCGAATTCGGGAAAATCAAGATTCTTGACTTTGTTGTTGTCCCAAAACAAGCTTGTTAAATTATTCAACCTGGGAACGTATTTCAGTGACTTTATGCGGTTGCCCTGCAATTAATACTGAAGTTAGTATAACGTCCTTTAATGATAACAGCATATTGCCTCACGCTACATTAAAATTAAAATGAGACTTACCGAAATGTCCAGATGACTGAGATTCACCAAACCGCTGATATTATCCAATAATGCGATTGCATTTTCTTTTAAATTTAGCTCCCTCAAATTAACCAGGTGGTTCAAATTTTCAATTACCTAAATAAAATTGTATTAGAATTAATATTTAAAAAGATAAATTTAGTTTAAATCCTAAGGTGCGAAATTACTCTTATTTATAACGGTTTGGATGTTATTTTAACGGTTAAAGTTGACTTACATCATGTAGAATTAATAATTAAATATATTATTATTAAATTGCATTCTAAATAATACGAGCGTAGGGCCACTGGATATTGAGACCACTGCAGAAGCTTATTAGAACCCAGTACTCATGTGCCCTAGCTATAGAATCACAATCCAGGATGCATCGTGCTAATTAAGGTTACAAAGTTATAATACAAAATTACCAAGAATATACTCACAGAAATATCATTGTTACCAAGATGTAAAAGTTGGAGGTTGACGAGATCGTCAAGACCTTCGATTTTTGATATAAAATTAGAATTCAATCGCAGAAAACGCAAGTTTTTCACCACATGCAGATTTTCAATTGCTTTGATTTTGTTGCCCGACAGATTCAGGTATCTGAGACATGAAAAAAATAAGATTATAAGCAAAATACATGTACATGTAATTTGGAGTAATGAATGACCCTGGCTATTACATCAAACTGAATAGGCTTCTTCACGCGAATGCTGTTATAGCACAAGCCTGCAACGCTTTTCCGTGTCATTTGTTGCGCGCATGAGCAACGCATGCGTACATCTATTTACGCGGGAGAAGGAGCCTAATGTCGACTGGTATCGGGCCTTATTTGTTGTCGTATTGCTTAATCTGCCTTAAACCAGTGCCGGATTACTAAATACATTTAGTAATCCGGCACTGGTTGAAGTCATTTTAGTGTATTTGTTTGCCTTACAAATATTCGGGAGAATTGTATAAAAATAAGATAAAATAAGAATTCAAATTGCTATGTTACTTAAAAATTAGACATATATACTTACACTAAATTGACTAGTGGTGCAAGGTTGTTGATGTGTGGAATAGTGTTTCTCTCCAGGTCAAGCCATACTAAGGATAAGCAATCCGGTGACTTGAAAGGACCTATTTGGCTGAGACGGTTGCTTCCCAGCATTAGTTTCTGCATGCAATGACAAATAATCATGAGTTTATGCGAACTAATGTCTTATGTATTCGAGTTTCGATTTCTTACTTTAATTCCATTCAAATTAAGCGATTCATTGATTTCGTCCATGTTTTTCATGTCGCTATGACAATAGCTCACTGTCTGCAAAAAAACCATAATAGAATCTGAAATTAACGACACTATCAATCGTAATCTATAACAAAACTTTGTTGTACGTGTTACATTCTAAACGTTTAAATAAAATGTTTAAGCTTCATAAAACTTGTAAAAATACTTACGCTTGATGTGACTGCCATGATGCTAAAAGGATAATTATCCACTTGAAATTTGGCAGACAGTAATGCCACAGTCTATACGTGTCTCTCCTATTTATAACCTAAAATCCCTCGTGCCCTTTGATACGCCTTCTGTCCTTTGACCTTCAGGACCTATTGCGCTATTTAATGTACAGTACATGTACATTATATCAGTTTTGTAATCGTAAATACTAGAGGTTTAATAGGTCCAATAATAATGTACATGTATATATTCCTAAAACTAAAATTGTATTTATCCATTTTTTCAAAGAGATATTCAAATTACATTACAGAATAATGTAGGAGCACCACGTGGCTGCCCCAGCCAATGAGGGTAGGGACCCGAAGGTGGAAAGGGCAGTTGCCGCGCATAGCGGGAGCTCCACGTGGGCCTCGTTAGGGCAGCCACGTGGTTAGGCCTCGTGGTGCGAGGGTCGCCACAGGATAATACACTGTATATCGGATTCCAATACAAAATTCCTAATCGTAAATTGGTTTTCAGCCAAGTTGGAATCAATTCCGGGAACATGTACAGCCAATATCAATGTACACTGTACATGCACATTGTATAAAATGCCTGACCATGCACGTCAAATTTAAAGAGAATAAAAAGCACATTTTTGCATACCGCATCATAAATAAAAGAAAATAACGTTAATGCACCCCAAATGCTACTTAAAATTGGAATTTAAATGAATGTTTTGACATGACCAATTAACACGTGATGTACATGTAAATGAACCATTATTACGATATGACTTTAAGCATTCAGCTTCTAAATTTCAGCCACGTTAAAACACAGATTCCCATGCTGAGGATAGATACATGTATCAATCCCGATTTTTATTTCGTCCATTTCGTCGATTGCTATCTTTAATATTATCATAAAATGCCTCCTTGGCAATGGTACTCTTGCTGCAATTTGTTTCAAGGGCATTCTCCATGAATTATATATCTAGTCTTATTATGAAATAAATTGGGAACCAATTTATGGAAGCTCAGAACAGTATACATGTACTGTATACCAAAAAGGGGGTAAATTATTAAACAGCTTGCTGGAGGGCAGCATATCTGCCCTGTGCCTCTAATAAATTAACAAGGAATTTGTCCAAATAAAGACAAAATAAGTGTACCAATTCTTGCTATATCAATTATAAATATATAATTGGCGCCGTTAGGAGATTGCACTTACATCTTTTCATTTATAGTGCGAAATTGATAAGCTATTAAAAAGTATAGATTTCCAAGCAAAAATAACGAAAAAGAGTTGAAATCTGATGACATCCACTTGTAAATTATATTCACCAAAAATTTACCTAAAAAGAATCGTGTCTGACTGATATTGGCCGAGCCACTGAACACCACCTATTCACAGGCGCGATCCCACTACTGCTCCACACGGGGACTTCTGGCTGCTGCGTTTCCGCCCTGGCCCGGTTCGCTCCTCCTTAGACAACCTGGTCCCCCCGAGCTCCCCCAGGGGTACCATATTGATGCAGAGCTTAGTGTGGACGCCCGATCTACGTAGGACGAAGGTCAACAGAACCCCCGACCTCAAGTCATCCTACGACCCTGGCTTCCTAGTAGCAGGATTACAGGAACACGCCACCATTCCCAGCCGGCATTTGTACCTCCAAATATTGCTTTTCTGCTTTCAACTTGCGTTGCAATTAACATGAAAAAACCACATCGAGTTGCAATAGATTCCTATAGACCTGGAGAACCTGGATTTGTCAGGGAGCACGCCTCCCTTAATGCTAACCACATTGACAGCACTGTATGTTTTTCCAATGCGTTCTCGTTAAGGTAAATCTGTTGACGGAGTATTAAGGGAGGCGTGCCCAATCCCTTGAGATAGGCATAAAAAAGAACATAAATAGTACTAGCCATGCACGTAGGCCAACATGCATGAGCCAACATTACAGGCCATGCATGATAACAAATCCTCATCTTCAACGACCTTGGCAAGTTTTAATACACTAATGTATAACCACTGCCACTGTAACTATACTATATAAGGAGCGAACCAGTATGCGCATCCCGCGGGACGAACTCCTCCCGCATCCGCGAGGTGGCGTTCTAAGTGTGCCGGGGGACCCAAACGAAACGATGTGCCACTCTACACTTTAGACAGTCACACGTTGAGCTTCCTCCCACATCCGCAAGGTGCATGGCGTTGCGAGTGCGCCGGGGACCCAAACAAAACGATGTGCCACTCTATGCTTAGATTCATGCAGCCGCGAGGTGGCGTTGGTACGCTTAGACATCAACTTATTGCTGACACTAAGTCAGCATACTGGTTCACCCCTTATACATGTATACTGTGCTGAAACCAACATTTATAAAGTTGCTAAATTTTTTTAAACTGACATTTTTGCATTTGTTACATGGAAAGGAAGCACGTACCCTACATGCATATGTTTTCACTATCAATCCTCATATCAAGGCTTCTCAAAAGATTGTAAATTGTACAGGCAAAGGTCAAGCAATGTGCCCTTTAATTATCCTGTGATGCAGATTTTAACACTTGACAAAACAATGATAACTAGCATGACAACTTAGTTTGAGTTCAACAGTTATAATTCATTTTATTCGGTAGCCTACATGTAAATTCCATGTTATGAACTAAAGTCTACGGGATTCAAGGTATACGAAATGTCTGTTTATAGTTACAGTAAAACCTGGGAAAGTGACCATCTTTGCATGGTGACCACATTTCATAAATTGGTTTTAAATGCAATGCATTTCCATTTTAAAATCCTCTGTATTGGGACCACCTGTCGATATGTACAGTAATCCGTGTAAGTTTACAACGAGCAAGTTTACACTATAGGTTTTACTATAAAATTTCTTAAATTCCTTGTATCAAGTATTGACAAAATTAGGCCAGTTATCTGTTTGTTCCTGGATGTCTATATTCAAGATGCATGGTATCTGGAAAAAAATGGAATAGAACGTGTTAAAAACTAATTTTGTAATCTTTTTATATTATTTTTCTGTACGAGTTCCCAACCTAATTCGCCTGGCAAATCTGTAAGTAATAACAGTGTACATTTAACAAAATTAGTTCACGTTTGCATTCTCCAATTAATAAATTGATTTAAAGTTATAGTTTTCATTTTACTTTTTTGCTTTCTTCTCCAACGCATCTTAATCGTTTTATGAGGTCGCTCTATTATTTATATTATAATTGCTTTAGTTTTATATAAAGTTGCATCATATAATTCTTTTTAATATCGTTTGAGTGGTGATATTTACCTGTTTTCGACAATTTTCAGCACTGCTTATTAGTCGGTGCTTAATCTATAGATATTGAATGTTGATAGAAAAAAATGGCATAACTTTTCAAGTTAGTGGATACACACACATGATCATAAATATCTAAATGAAACTTACTTCATCCGATGCTGGCATTTCATTGACCATCACTTTAAAAGCTGTCATGTCAATGCCATCTCCACCAAACTTCGTTCGAAAATAATTAGTAAAACAAAAATCATTTTTTCCTTAATTTTCTATAAAGTTTGCTTTTAGAAAATATGACAAAAATGTCTCACAATGCCAAGTTTGCTCCACATACAAGGTCCTACTCGCTTTATATTTTCCTGCAAAAGACAATAGAATTAGAATTGGTTCAGTCCTACCTCTATAAATGACAGTTTGATTGCAAACTCACCGGTCTCCTTAGTTCTTCAATACTGAGGTTGACAACACCCATGATAGCCTGCGAACACTCGTGAAAAGCTGTCTTTTGCTAGATGTTTTGCAATATACATTGTCAAACTACATGTATAGGTTTGAATGCAGTGGATGATGGAGAATTATTAATCAAATATTAATTGTTATTACCCTTTCTGAAGGAGTGCATGGCGAATTCTGTCCAATCTGTAAATTTAACAAAAATGTATCTTTGAAATTCATTTTTGAAGTGCGCATGGCACACATACACTCAATTTTCAATGTCCTCAAGTGTCCAGGAGTGCTCAGCTATCCTAGTTCTCCTATTAAGGAAACTCAATGATATAGCTGAGCACTCCTGGACACTTAATCACATTTAAAATTGAGCACACATGCCATGCATGCGCTATACCAATCGTTCGAAAAAAAAAATTCATGCACAACTGAGTGGACCTGAGATCTGCTCAGTTGAGCATGACAATTTTTAGAACGAGAGCTACTGCGCATGCATGGCATAAGTGCTCAATTTTAAATGTGCTCAAGTGTCCAGGAGTGCTCAGCTATCTGAGTTCCCCGACTATAGTTTGGCTTAGTGGTTATGCTAAACTTCTTGAACTTGGGAGAACCGGGTTTGAACCCTGGTCGGCTATCCTGATTGTAGTTTTTCGAAGTTTCCCACACCCTCCCTTAATCGCCCATATAGGCACAACTTTAACCTCAGTCCCTCGCTTTGCTTGGGACTGAGCTCAAAGTTCCTTCCGAGTTTAAATTTCTTACTGAGGTTTATATTTTCAGATATCAACCTTCCCCGTGCGATATATATACCTAAAATACTAAAATTCTAGAGTTATAAAATTTGCTCATTAATATCTCGTGTGAAAGCTCTATTTTAATTAAAAGCCTTGTTTGAGGCTAGCAAATCGCGCGTTTCCAGCCTAGTGTGGCCTGGGGCTTATTCGTTGTCGCAGCCGTGGGGCCCTTAGGCAATGTCTAAACCGCCTAATTACTAATGCGGCACTGACTTGGTGCAGCCATTACACGTTTACATGCCAATTTCAAATTTAGCGCCCTTAAAGGCATCTCCACTATGTGGTGCCATCTACCTTGCTCGTTGTGAAATACTCTTAAGTAATTGATAAACGATTAAAACTATTTTATTTCCAAGCAAAATTAAGGAAAAGGTCTAAAATATAATAACATCTAGATGTAGATATGCATCAAAAATTTGCAAAATAAAAAAGAATCGTGTCTGACTGATATTGGCCGAGCTATTGACTACCGCCTATTCACAGGCGCGATCCCACTACTGCTCCACACGGGGGCTTTTGGCTGCTGCGTTTCCGCCCTGGCCCGGTTCGCCCCTCCTTAGTCAACCTGGTCTCCCCGAGCTCCCCCAGGGGTACCATATTGATGCCGAGCTTAGTGTGGACGCCCGATCTACATAGGACGAAGGCCAACAGAACCCCCGACCTCAAGCCATCCTACGACTCAGGCCTCCTAGTAGCAGGATTACAGGAACACGCCACTATTCCCAGCCGGCATTGCATCTTTCAAATATTGCATTTATGCTTTAAATTAACGTTTGCGATATGGGAAAACGAAAGTACGCTAATTTAATAAATGGGAATTATTTAATTCTCCAAAAATGCGAGAAATGAGGAATATTTTAAGGAGAAAAAAACTGTTTTATGAAACAGTTGCACTATTATCTCAATAGATGGTGCTGTTACTCTGGCGATTCTCTACCTGTGCGCACTTTTCAATATACTATGTTGGATTTTGATGTGGTATGTGGAATTCATGTCATGCATGAATGGCCAGAAAACAAAGGTAAGATGCCAGGTAACATGAGGTAATATATGTACACACAATTTCCACATTTCATTATTTTTGGTTAGTAGAGGTATCCATTTTTGACCCATGAACTAATGTACATTACATGTTTGCCACATTTTATTAATTTTTTCCATTAATTATGCTATTTTTTTCACTTTTTGCCCTTTCTGCATGCATGTGTACATTGTATGTATAGTTTCCTATAGGGAAAGCTTTCAGTTAGTCCTGTTTATGTTGTAACACAAATTTCAGAAAAAAATATTAATTCTCTGATTATTTAATCTAGGGCGCAGGCAATCTACATTATTTTTTCATGAAAATGTTCAGATATTTATTAATTTCAAAAAGCATCTGAACATTTTCATGAAAAAATAGATTGTCTGCGCCCTAGATACTAGTACATGTACTTATAAATAATAATAGAATTTCTTAAAACATCTCTTTTTCTAAAATTTGTGTTACAAGAGAAACAGGACTAAGGCCGGAATTCATAGTCGTATAAGCAGTACTTATTTGTATACTTTTAACAAGTGCTTATTCGACGACTATGAATTCCGGCCTAATTGAACATTTTCCTCAAAGGAAAGGGTGTTTTGTTACAGATCACCTTAAACGGCAAATTAAAAAATCTTACATTATGATAAATCAAATATTACTCAAAAGAAATACAAAAGATGCATCTTAATTTATGTTCAATTTGTGATGATGCATCATAACGTCTTAATTACATGTATTTCGTGGACAGTTCTTAAGATGTTTTCCATTGCAGTAATGGTAAGTGTCCTATACGAAACTGACCTAGAATGGTTTATTATCTACACACAGGGTAGTAAATGTCTTTGTAATGACTATGCTAAATGTTAACTGTGCTATCAAATCCTATTACATGTACAGTACATGTATTTAAAAACAGTTGTCAAACACGCACAAGAAGGTGAACTTTTCTCAGCTCCTCCCCAAAGCATTTATTGCAAATTTATTCACAAGAAATCGATAAACGAGCATTGATTACAGGTCATGTATGATAGCACATGTTCACCTTCAACCGTGTTGCCAAGGTTACCTTTAACCACTATCATTTAAACCAACGTTTCAAATGCTGTAGGCTACATATGTACATACCATGTATACGTACTAGTACCTTTTGTGGCAGTTTTTCGGTTCTGTCACATTTGTCACGTAAAGGATTTTACATTTAAACTTGATGAAAGCCTGTGTTAAGTAAGCCTACATGTATATTTAATTACATGAATAACATTAATATGAATTACATTAATAACATGAATTTTAATTAGAAAAGAGGCTGCAGGGCTCGGCAAGAAATTTCCCCATAGGAAAAGGGGTATTTAGTTCAGCCTTATAAGACCTTTTTTTAGAATATCTTAAGATTTAGGACTGAGATTTAATTTAGAATTATGTCCTAAGACTATTACGACTAAAAGGCTTAATATTTTGGTAAGACTCCCACTGTTTGCATGTTATAACTACATGTAGATATGGTAATTATAAACCACTCACCTCTTGTAGAACATCATCGTTATTTTGGAAGGATCTGTCAAATACGGATAAAATGCAAACTGTGGACAGGAAAAAATGAGTAGACACCATGATTGTTTCAATCCAGGATGTGTAAAACTGATTTAGGTACTAGTATATCCTCACTGACATGTACTTTTGATTCAGTGAAGTACAGACTGTCTGACTTCTTATTTATATTACTTTCTTGCCCAATATAAGCGGAAAAAGTATCATTTCACATCGAGTCACACGCATGATTTTATTCAAGACGATACAATAAATGTAAACCTGAATAAAAGCTAATAATATGTTCTCTCTCAAATGTTTTTGTCCGAATCTACCCTGCCAGCACGTCAATGTCACCATGATTCGTAAACACTAATTTCTTAGAATGAAGTTGTATTAAATAGGAAACAAATTATTATGATTATTTTTGTGAGAAAAGAAATAGAATTAAATGAAGAGGCCAATTGTTCAATGTTCTTGGAGATACCTTAAGCAATGAAATGCCATGGCAAAGAAAAAGATAACGATATTCATGATAAATGCAAAAAACTGTTATAATAATAATATATATGCAAATTGCTCTCCGTTCTATGCTAAAACCTGTAAGTCATTCATTATTAAAGGCCCTTACACGAGTAAATACGGTAAGCTACTCCTAGGAACCTATCAATTCGCTCATGAGTATATACAAAACATTTTAAAGAAATTTTTCGATTTTTATTTCGACTAAGACAAAATAGAATTCGTGACCAGAGCTACTATTATGTCTATAAAGGGTGGTCCGAAAGTTATGAAAATTTAGTTAATGAGGTTAAATAGAAACTCATGTTTGTATAGGAGGAGCATATATGGTCTGTTTGTATGAAATCAACTACTTTCGTCTTCATTGGTAATAGAGGGATTGAGCACGCCTCCCTTAATGCCCCGCCAACTGATTTACCTTAACGAGAACGCATTGGAATAACATACAGTGCTGTCAATGTGGTTAGCATTAAGGGAGCATTAAAGGAGGCGTGCTCAATCCCTCTAATGATTTAAAGGTGTTTTTAAAAACAGAGGGAAACGTCAAATGGTAGCATTGCTGCAGTACAGTGGTGCACAGCATTGAAGATTACGGTTCAATATGCTCCTAAATTACATTTAAGTCGCTTCACTGCAGCGTAGCTACCAATTAGCTATATTGCCTATGGTCCTAAAAAGATTGTAATAACGTTAAATAATTGCTAATCAAGATCAGAACAGTTGATTTCATACAATCAGATTATTCCCTTCTTTTTCATATATACCCGGAGAATATTTTTCTATTGTTTTCTGGGGTTTTTATTTATGAGATAAACCCGGGGTCAACCAAAATTCCCCATAGGGTCCATTATGATACATGTACTAGATGCATGTCGAGTATATTTTTCCAATAGGGTATATACCTCATCTAATCTGACGTTTTTTTGCAATTTATTATCGCCTCTTACATGTAACCTAATCCAAGTTTGCATAAAAAATATGTATACATGTATACGCAATCCAGACTACATATTAGATGTAAACTGTATACATGCAGGCTTACATGTATATATATATATATGTACGTCTACAGTGTAGGTCGACTGATGCGGTTGTATTATTTTTAAATCTATATATCCGAGGCCAAACGAAATGGTGACTGTATATACGCTTCCTATATATTTCTGCCCCGTATCTCCGACTATTGTTAAACAGACCTTCACCTATCTCAATTAAAAAAAAAAAAAAAATCCGTCCTCGTTGAACGTTTCCCTGAATTAGAAATTCGGCGCGATTGTTCTATACATAAGATTTACTGAAGCGTATCATTTGGAGAAAAAAAAAACATTACTTGTAAAACATTACATCCTGATTTCATTATACCTTTTCAATGCTTTTATTCGCCATTTTTAATTTGCTTTATACCAACACCAGTACAAATGTAAATTAGAAAAAAAAGTGGAAATTTAATTAGGCTACCAGTAAAATCAAATGTTGAGAGAATACATTTAGTCCAATGGTTATCGTCTTCTCAACATCAACAAATTGACTGGAAAATAAAACTTGAATTAGAGCAGATTGTTTCAGTATTGTCTATAGAGATAAAAAAGTGACCGCAATAACAAATTAATCGAAATTGTGGTCAATGTTTTTACCGTGTTTTTATGCTTTTTCTTTGGGTGGGCATGGCTGCGATGCACATCTCTGCAAATATCAAAACACAATTTGATTTAATTGAAGTCGATGTATTGCCTGTTTTTCAAAATCTACCCACTTATTTTGTCATTTTGTAGGCACTTGCAATATTTACTTACTCTCATTAGAATCTCATAAGCACATGATCTGTGGTCTTCAGGCTAAAATTTAAAATGCATCAAAATTAGCAATGTGGTTACACTATATCCAATTCTTCCGATTTTTTAAACATTACTGTATTCCTACTCTGTTCTTTGACTGGGCCTTGCAAGTGTCCAAACTCTTCTTCAGGGACTCTTTTTGCTAAAATCGCATTTAAGTCCACCGTTAATCCAAATGAAAATGAAAATTATTTTTTCTTTACATTAGGCTCCTTCACGCGAGCGCTTTTAAGCACACGCTCTTCCCGCGTAATTAGATGTGCGCATGTGCTGTTCATGCGCGCATTTAATAACGCGGAAAAGCGTTGCCAGAGTGGCATGTGCGCAAGCGATGTTCATGCGCGCATCTAATTACACGAAAAAAAGCGTTGCCCAAGTGTGATGTGCGCATGCACTGTTCATGCGCTTAAAAGCGCTCACGTGAAGGAGCCTATTGAATGCAATGAAATTAGTTTTTACCCCAGCACTAGCTTCGAAATCGTCGATAACTTTTTTGGCCATAGCAATGTCTGGATCGGTGTCACCTTTTCCATCGTACTATGTTTGAATACCAATCATATTTTAGTACAAAATACTTTCTTTTTCAATTGTTTGAGTTAGAACTTCAAAATGAATGTACTTACGACTGTCAACTTTTTCAAAATACAGTCTCGAATGGTGTCAAACGTTTTCTGTAATTGTTTTTGAAAAAAACAATATTATGGAGATGCCAACCTATCTGTTAATTGCGAATAAAATTTGCATCATTTTACCTCAGTTTCGCAGGCTTTCTTGGCATCTTTAATCTGAAATTTAACCTCAATTAATGTAATAATAGCCCTTGACAAATTGGCAAGGCACGTATCGCAAAACCTTGTACATGTACTTGTTTAATTTGTGCAATTATCCTTAATTATTTAATTCAGCACTGTCTGATGGTTTGTGAATCTTTAGAATCTCTCGTGCCGAAAATCATGAAAAAAATCTCATACCTAAAATAATTATGAGATTATGAGACATCGTGGATTCTAAAATTCACCTGGCCACATTAGTTTCATTAGTTTTCCCTATGAGACTGCATGGGATTTACATGCATGAATAGGATGCTAATTGCAAATTACAAATTTTGTTAAAATTGTTCTTATTAGAGTGAGATCTTTTAACAGAGTTATAAAAAGTTTTTATTATGAGTGAAAGGTCATAGTCCCATAGAACAAAATCCTTTTTGTATTAGAATCTCATTTGGTCTCTTTGCATGTCTTACTAGAATCATAATTAGCATGTTACGTATGACATCATTATTTTCATGATTTTTCTCTGAGGCAACTTGAGATTTTTCTCTTGGGCACCAACTGGTGATCAAGTACAGTGAAACCTGTGAATAGCACACTCCATTTTGACCGAACCATGAGGTGTTCTACTTGGAGGGATGTGCTATATGAAGGTTCAGCTTAATTAAGTGATGACCATAATAAATCCGATATTATCCTAATGAAGATGCACAAATATATATGTTGTAATTTTAAATAGTTTTTAACATAAACAAAAAACGAAAAATACATATAGAAAACAAATATAAGCTCGTATAATGTACAACTGCATCTATGTAGATATTGCCATTTTTACTTTATATTGGGTGTACATGCATGCATCGAAATCCCTTTTCTAAATGGTAAACATGCATTCACTATGCTAATGTACATGTATTTTACTTTACATTTATCGCCATCATTTTGGGATTTCCCATTGTGTGAAATTTCATTGTTGCATTCTTTGGCGTACGCTCTTCGCAGGTAAAATCGTGATTTTGTCCCAAGAAACCATTGCGCAAGTCGCGTTTCGCAGGGAATACACTATATAGAGGTAGTTTGTTCTCTAAAATCGATCCGTGCCGACTGCGAGGGTGCGCTATACTCCCAGGTAGTACGCTATATGGAGGGCTCTTATTCGCAGGTTTCACTGTATGCGTGCACATAGAAAAATTTACTAATAATTGCATTGTGTGATCCAACAACTACAATCTCTAATTTTTGCCCTTTAGAAATTATATCCCTTATAGGCCATATTACTAATATCACCTTACCTTTTGTGATATCATGCAGGTACAGCGACTCTATGGTGAAAATAAAGTGAAAATGCAACATTCAAGAAAAGTTCAGTGCATTTTTTCCTGATTTTGGTAAGTGAAGCTTAAAATTATCAAAATTTAACACTCACCCAACTGCTCGGTGCTTTGGTGGTTTGTGCATCATTCCCAATGACACAAATGACAGCAATGGCCATGGACAGCAAGGCGACTGATGCTTTCATGATGGCGGCAATGTTCGATTCGAGGAATTGCTGTTTTCTGTTCAGCCAGATCTGTCTCGATTCTGTTTATATAGGTTCGATGACGAGATGTCTCCTTGATTTTTCTCGTTTTGAAACCCACCAATTGGGTTTGCACGCCCTACCTGCCCACAGCCAACACCTGTTGTTGTTCAAGATGCCATCATGCATGGCAAGTACTTGCTAAAACGGCCTGCAGGAAACTGCAGGGCTTCGCGTCAAGTAATCGACCTTGATTGAAAACACTAAACGGAAATTTGGACGATTTCATTCTTTTCAATTATTCCCACTATACGTGATTTGTTTTTATGAGCACCGTATATAACGAGACAATGAAATTGGTGGATTACTGTGAAAGGGAACTTGGAATCGAATCCACCGTTAATTCAGGATATATTCCATAATACCGCTTCAAAGTGACATTATATACTGTATATGTGTCATGATAAAATGCTGCATCATTGTAAATAAAACAATGATGACAGCTATGATATCCCATTTTACTTCAAACAGAAGGTTATTGCGCAAATTAATTTTGTTCTTATTTTTTTCCGACATTTTTAATTTTGGCTTGTGATATTAGATTAAGTAAAATCGTGTTTTTATAGATGATTGTGTCAAATAATCAAATAATTGTGTCTTTAATTAAAAAAAAAACAGACATCAATTAATGCTTCTGAAGGAAAAACGGACTATATTATATGATAATAGTAGATTTACCAACAACAAGAGAGTGCTATTTACAGGTTCAGGTAAAGTGATGAGTATAAACACCCGTGTCGACGGTAAGGGTAAAAACATGATATATAGTGCTATCAACAATTAAAGAATCGCTTCATTCTAGAATGAATGTGGGATCATTCTGGAATAATTCTGGAATCAATGATTGCAATCGAACATCTTGTTTTTGAAACCATTCAGAACGCTATTTACAGGTTCATCATTATTTAGAGGTCGCTATTCACAGGTCTCACTGTACATTAAGTCATTTAAATGTGCGCTATTATTTTTAATATCACCAGAGTACAGAGCACAATTATTCAACACGAAATTAACATTGTTCTATCCATTAAAATCCACAACATTTTGTAAGAAAAAATTCATTGAAATACTTTACATGTTCTAAACATATTTGTATCAAGTTCTCGTCAAAAGTACGTTTGAAAAGTCGTCATTCCGTGTAGTGTGACTGCAGCTTAAAGTAACAGTGCAAATGAACATGTACATGTATAATAAGCTAGACATAAATAAGTCTTCATTTGTTAGTGTATCTTCAGACTATCTTGTGTTTCATTTTATAAATTGCGAGAAAGTAAGTGATGAGAGCACCAGCAAGCTGCATGAAATAACATATATTATGAGAAATATGGTGTAATAAAAAGATGTTAAGCTCTCTGTCTAGGTCTCACAGAAGGCAATTAAGGACCGATGATGTCCATACGTTGAGAAACTTAGTCTTATTAAGGGTGAGAAACACTGCATCAGATGTAAAGCTCCCTAGCCTTCATCTGTCCTGTCCATCTCTCTGTCCTTAGTGCCAGATTAGTAATTTTTTGTGTGAAGGTTTAGACGCTGCTAAGGGATACGGCGTGACAGCAATTTATTTATTAGGCAATTTAGTTAACTGCGACAACGAATAAGGCCTAATACCAGTTGTTCTAATATGTGAATTTCTTTAAAAAATGTTGGTTAGGAAATGGCCCTGAGATTCTGACTGCCTATTGGCATCCACACTTCTTAATCCGTCCCTGCCTGCCCAGCTTTACATCTGAAGCAGAGTTTCTCACCCTTAATAAAACTGTTTTTCAACGGCTGGACATCATTGATTCTTGCAACCTCTGAGGCTTAGCCGCCTAGACAGGGAACATATCACCTCTTATTATATTGGCGCCCAACATACTGCTAAGTTCTCTAACTGGACCATTAAAGGAAAAACTGTCATGATATTTTTATTTGCACTAGCAATAATAATTGCCTTAGGGCATTGAGACCTTTCAAATTGTAACATTGATATTCAAACAATTAAGTGTGGAAATAAAAGCACTGTCCACAAGGCAAGGTATATGTTTGAAAACTCCCTGTCCTTCTCTGTGCAAGTTACCATGCGCATTGTTAATAAAGACGTTTTCAAACGTCTACCTTACCTTGTAGACAAGGTTTAGAAGCCATCCATAAATGATGTCAACAATATTTGGCAAAAATTGATCCCCTCGATCCCCACCTAAATCAACAACTGTCATTTGAGATACCCCTCCCAAAGTTTCCAGTTTTTGCGTATTTTTTGGTGATTGCAGAAAGATTATCCAAACACATATGCTACATTTTTGGAATGTGTTTGAGTACTTCCATTATGTACATTAGATGTGATCAAATGATTTCATTATACACTTACCGTAGAAATGAAACCCCTGTCTATTGTGAACATGTTTCCACATGTGATGCCGATTGTTTCTTTTTCTATAAGCTGGCTAATGTACTGATGGTATTGTTCTTTTACCTTCATTTAATATACACCATAATTGCGATTATTTCGGTATGCTTATGTTTAAACTTCAAGGATGGGCCATATTTTGCTATCTGTTCATTTGAATACTTACACTTTCATGTGGTTCATCTAGAAACTGCAATACAATGGAACTGTTGGCCAGTGATTTTATAATCTGAAATTGAAATTTAATTAGACTTTAACCAGAAACAGGGCTCATCTGCCGTACGTGTTTACTGCTTTTTATTTATTATGCACTTTCATTTATTAAATTGATTTCAAACTATAACACTGTGACTAGTGACTCTTTTTGAAGCCCATATAGAGTTCTCTACCGATGCATGAACTTGCCAAGAGTTCAGGTAGAGGGCTCTTTTTTTCTTGACTGTTTAAACATCGCAACATGATACAGCGTGATGAAGCACTAATGTCTTGGCAGATTTATGGGGCGATTAAGGGAGGTTGTGGGAAACCACGAAAAACCACAACCAGGATAGCCAACCGGGGTTCGAACCAGGGTCCCCGAGTTCAAGGAGTTAGACATAACCACTAAGTCAACCTTCTGGGCTTTTATTTCTCAGCGCCCTAAAGTTTTGGCACTCTTTTCGGTTCAATTTTCTATTCTAAAATCCCGATTTATAAATTTCATATTTTAAAAGATTCACTTACCCGCTCGTTTACGCTGGCTGCAAAAAATGTTATTGCAGTAATTATAAATAAAGCATAAAGCCACGTTCCAAAGTATAACGACCACAATAATATGTACGATTGAGTTGTTTCATCCAACAATACCATGGATAAAAGAATTGTTAGAACTGACTTCGAAATTATTGTAAACAATAATGATGTTTGACAGACGTCATTGAATTTCTCAACTAGTTCACACAGGGAATGATGTCGTTGCATAATGTATTTAAGATCAGTTAAAGCTGTGTTTTTAAATTTTGGAAATTCATGTTGAATTGGATTAGGTGGGTTTAAATTATCGAAAAATAATTGACAAAGATAACATTGAGTAAAGAAAAAACAGCAGAAAAATATAATCACGAGGTTCATTAAATTAAAACCCACGACATTTCCATTGACAAATGCAAAGGTAATGGCATTGCTAGCTATGATGCCTTTACTTGCTCGGAATATAACTTTTCTCATGTTTACAATGTCACTTTGATTGATTAGCGAATTTTGCATAAATGTGTAGAAACACAGAACGATGGTAATTACAAAAATTGCAAGTGAAATACTTTTGATTGATTTTCTTATTTGCTGAGCAACATTGAATGAAGGATTAGCACGAACTTCTCGGCTTAATAAATGAAAATAAACCGATAATTTCTCTGGATGTGCACAGAAATCGATGTAGGATTTGAGAATCATTGTTCCAAATATCATTAGTATAATCCAGCCGAGTTTTTCTTCGAATGTTGCAAGTTCAGCATCGTTTTTGTAAGGACCTACAATTACCATTGCCGTGAAAAATAAACGCCCTAGCATCTGTATACTTAGGATTCCAGAAATAGTGATTCTTATTAATTTCAAAAATGCTCTTATCACTAAATTTCTCTTGACATTATCTACTTGAATGCCGAGCATTTCGAACATAATAATAAAATAACGTAGTTCTGATATGTAATTGCTATGGCATTCATCATCGTTTAAATGCATGGTCACTATTTGTACATTTTTTTCGCAAATGAAGTTGTGCTTTTATCCGTTTCTAATGTTTACTTTTAATACTTAAATTACCATAGCAACCATAATTATACCATTAAGCAGTTTACCACCCCAGTTTATTTTTTCCCGATTGTAGTGCATGTTGGTCGCATGTTTGAAATTTCAACCAGCATGCATGCATGTATATACATTACATGTAATAAAACACCATCGATATATCATCAGCCATATTATTTTAATATAATGTATGTTTGTCCGATTATGTCCCCGCATTCAAAGATTCCATGCATGGCACTTTCATTTTAATGTCTTAACCACTTAATGACATAGTATATCTATAGACTGTAAGTATATATGCAACTTAATACATGTACGTGCAGTGAAACCTGTGAATAGAGCAACCTATTGAGACCGAACAATGGGTTGTGTTACTTGGAGGGATGTGCTATATGAAGGTTCAGCTCAAGTGATGACCATAAATAAAGAATCGGATATTATTATCCAAATGGCAATGCAATTATTTTAACATAAACAAAACCGAAAAATACACATAGAAAACAAATATATGCTCGTATACAACTGCATCTACAGTGTATGTAGATGTAGCCGTTTTTACTTATAATTGGGCGTACATGCATTTATCGAAATCCCTTTTCTAAACGGTAAACATGCATTCATTATGCTAATGTATTTTACTTGACAATTTACCCCTCATTTTGGGATTTCCCAGTGGGTGAAATTTCATTGTTTACATGCTTTGGCGTACGCTCTTGATTTTCTTGATCATGATTATATCCCAATAAACCAGTGCGCAAGTCGCGTTTCACAGGGATTACGCTATATAGAGGTAGGTATGTTCTATAAAATCGATCTGTGCCGACTGTGAGGGTATATGCTACTTCCAGGTAGTACGCTATATATATATATGTGGAGGGCCTTTAGTCACAGGTTTCACTTTATTAAAACGTGCATTATATGCTACAGCATTGTACTTTAATGTGTTTCATCAGAGTTCGGTGCAAAATTATTCAACACGAAATTAACGTTATTCTGACCAGAAAAATACATTCAAATTCTTAATTTACATCTAGCCTACATAAATTTCTGGATCAAAGTAGGCCTATGCTTGAAACACTTCAATATACTTTTTTAAAGAAATACACGTGTATACGTGTATATGTATACTTTGCGATTAAACAATCATATATACAATATTTTCTTTCTTAAATAAATTTGCCGATGCTTTACTTTATTGTTAAATTAACACGTATTAAACATTTAATACACGATGGATTTTCAATATTCATTATACATTACAAAATTGTAATCCATTCAAACTCGTGTCATTATATTAATCCATAAACAAGTTAATGGAGGACAATTAATAGAAAACCAAATTAATGGACCTTTTATTTGTGAGTAAACTTAATCTTAGTTTCAAAGAAATGTTTGAAATAATGCTGAACTAATGGTTAACCTAGAAAGCGGTTAAAATTAAATCATGTTTCAAAAATAATCATCTTTTTAAAGCAAAACATTCACATACACATATATAAGCTACACGTAAATAAGTCCTTATATATTAATATATTAATATCTTCAGTCTCTATCTTGTGGCGGTGGTTTCATTTTATAAATAGCAAGAAAGTAAGTGATGAGAGGACCAGCAAGCTGCACGAAATCACATATAATTAGAAAAACAAATCTTAAATTAAGATATCCACGATATAAGATGCAAACATGCATCTTTATTTCATCACTTTTTTATCTAAAAAATAGTTGCATGTTAATAATAAACAAAAGAAATGCAAAGATACATCATTGAATCTTATCTAGTGGACAGTTTTTACGATGTTTTCATTACGAGACTTGCTGTTATTGGATAATTTACAGTAACCTCTCTGCAATGACCTCAATTGATTATTATACACTTACCGTTGAAATGAATTCTCTGTCTATTGTGAACATGTTTCCACATGTGATGCCAATATTTTCCTTTTCTATAAGCTGGCTAATGTACTGATGGTATTGTTCCTTTACCTTCATTTAAAATAATTTATGTTCATTATGTTTACTTAAGAGGGTTGCATACCAGAATAAGCCTTTTTTCTAAAATATTTTTTTAATTTCTATTTGGAAACTGATAGGAACAAATTAAATGTACGAGGACCTAGCTGATATATTCTATTAATTGATTAAATTTTTTGTTTATATATGTATATTCCATTTTATGAAAATATGTCTGTAAAGTTTACCAGACCCTCTACAATCAGATACTTTACAGACATATTTACATGAAATTGAATATAATGTACATATACATAAACAAAATTTTTTTAACAAATAATAGAATATTTATGCCAAGTCCTCGTACATTACATTTGTCCCTAACATTTTCCAAAATTAAATTAAAAAATAATTTAAAAAAAAAGGTTTATTCTGGCATGCAACCCTCGCAAATTCAAAGGATGGACCATTTTGTGATCTGTTCGTTTGAATGCTTACACTTCCATGTTGTTCATCTAGAAATTGCAATGTGATGGAACAGTTAACCAGAGATTTTATAATCTGAAATCAAAATTTCATTAGATTTTTACATCAACAGAGCTCATCTGACATACGAAAGTTTTTAACATTTCAGTTTCTTTTATTACAGTCTCCATTTCTAAATTTAATGTTTACAAAAATCACCTACCTGCTCATTTACTCTGGCAGCGTAAAATGTTATTGCAATAACTATAAGCAATGAATAAAACCATGCGGCGAAGTATAGCATACATAACAAAACGTTTGAATGGATTGTTTTATCCAACATTATCATGGACAAAAGTATTATTAGAACTGCTATCCCGATTATTGTGAGCAACAATGGTTTTTGACAGACGTCATTGAATTTTTCGACTAGTTCGCATAGAGAATGATGTCTTTGCATAAGATTTTTGAGATCAGTTATAAGTGTGTTTTTCACTTTTTGAAACACGTTTAGGACAGGATTACGCGTGTTTATATTTTCGAAAAGTAATTGAAAAATATAACATTGTGTAAAGAAAAAACCACAGAAAAAGACAGGCACAAGGTTCATTAAATTAAATCCCACGACATTTGCATTAACAAATATAAAATTAATGGCATTGCTGGCTATCATGCCTTCACTTGCTCGGAATATAACTTTTCTCATGCTTATAAGGTCACTTTCATTGATCAGCGAATTCTGCATACAGGTGTAGAAAAACACACCTATGGTAAATAAAACAACTGCGATTGACATTTTTTTAATTAATTTTCTTATTCGCTGAGCAATATTGAAAGTAGGATTATTATGAACTTCTCGACTTAATATTGCTAAATATATAGATAATCTCTCTGGATATACACCGAATTCCATGTATGATTTAAGGATCATTATGTTGAGGAATGCTAGTATAATCCAGGAGAGTTTTTCTTCGAATGTTATAAATACAGCATCATTTTTGTATGGACCTACCATTACCATTGCCGTGAAATATAAGCGACCTAACATCTGTATACCTAGGATTGCATAAATCACGAATCTTAACGATTTTATAATTGATGATTTAACCAATTTTGGCTTGCAAATATCTGCCTGAATTCCTAACATTTGTGATATCCAAACAAAGTAGCGCACTTCTGATATGTAATATAATTCATCCACATTGAAATACATGTTTATATGGCTTGCAATATTCTAGCAAATGAATTGTTGTTGCTATCTGTTTTGTTATGTCTACTTCTGATATTAAATTACCATCACAACCAATATAACCACTTATAAAAGTAGCAAAATGATTAGCATGACGTGAATCGTTTTTGGTCTTAATGACGTCATTACTGACATAAAATTTGTTTGGTTGTTGCAGTGGAATTATTTCATATAGCAACAGGAGATTATTGAATGACTGTCAACGTTATTTATTAATTGGTTTGCATGAAAACTTTCTTTTTTCATTTTCACTAGCGGGATTGGCAGGTTTACTTTAATCTTGACGACATTGGCAGCACTGTTTTTTTTTCTTTTTTTTTTTTTTTTTTTTTTGCCAATGCGCATGCGTGGGGACGACAGAGTTTGTGGTTGAGGGGAGACGACAATTTCATTTGTTTAAACTTGATACCACAACGTCTGTGAGGAGCATAACGACTTTCACGGCGCATGCGTAATAGTGTGTTTATCGTTCTCGGTTCTGAAATTCGTCCAGAAATAACCAAATGTGACGTACTTTTTTTGCTGGTCTTCAAATTTTTCGGTTTTACAAATTAGAGGGATTGCGCAGGTTTCCTGTCATCTTGACGACATTGGCAGCACTGTTTTTTTTTTTGCCAATGCACATGCGTAGTGACGACGTTAATGGGTTTGTTGTTGAGGGGAGACGACAAGATACAACGTCTTCGAAGAGCATAACGAGTTTTACGGCGCATAACTTATTGATGCGCATAATAAAAGGATATTAAAGGAAACATGCCAATCCCTCTATTGGCAAACCTATCCCTCTATTGCTTAATCGTTTTTCACCCTTTTTCAATCATTTTTAAACAAAATGATTAATTTTTTGACATAATAATGATCATTTAAAAATTGGTTTGAAAATTATCAAATAAATGACTTATTTTTTTAAAGAATCCTGATCATCTGAAACATCAAGTCAAAAAAGGGTTTAATATACATGTACATGTAGAAAAACATCCTGCTGCCCCTACTAGAAGGCAATATATGTATGCACGGATGCTGGCAATGATTGCCAAACTTTTTAAACTTGCCATATACATGCATGCATTTGGTGATTTGCTTAATGATACCAAATAACTTTAATACTTGTTTAAATGATTGCTGTGGTTTATATGAATGGGGTGGTTTGTCGACTTCGATGTCTTATACATTAGTTAATATATTACTTTTGACAGGTCTAGGTCATTTGATGCTGTTGAATTATTTTTATATAGTGAAATTCGAAGTCAAATTGTGAATGTTTATTTCCTAATTAAGAGTGTATTCGACTGAAGTGTACAATTTTGAGAAAAATACTATTCTAAAACATTGCATCTTTTTTTTTCAAAGCTTTAATTTGCCATTTTTGTTATTTAACAATGATAATCAAATGTTGAGAGATTACAGTTAGTCGAATGCTTATCATCTTCCCAACATCATCAATATGGCTGGAAAAATTGTGGAGAGAAAAAATGTTATTATTCCAAATTAATCGACATTGTGGTCACAGTTATTACCGTTTATTAGTAATCTTTTGATGGACATTCTTTCGATGCACATCTCTGCAAATAAAAATTGAAACTACTTAGTTTCACATTTACATTCATTCTCATTAAAATTAACACTGACACTAATATTTACACTGACAAGATGTTGATTCAAACAGATTTTATCAATCATTTTTATACAAAAATTATTATAAAACTTATTAATGTTTCTGTATAACACTAATGTTTACTTACTCTCAAAAGAATTGTATAAACACAAGTTCTACAATCTTCAGGCTGGAATTTAAAATTGTTTTAAAATTACTAATTACATAAAAGCATCCACTTAACAGTTTTGCATACCAGAATTAGCCTTTTTTAAATTATTTTATAATTTTTTTTTTATAAACTGTTAGGAATAAATAAAATCTATGAGGACCTAGCATAAATATTTCATTAGTGATTTTAATTTTTTGTTTACGCATATGTATATTCCATTTCATGGAAATAATCTATAAAGTTTACCACATTTTCTACAATTATAAACTTTACAGACATATTTCCGTGAAATGGAATATACATATACGTAAACAAAAAAATTCAACAAACAATAGAATATTTATGCTAGATCCTCGTACATTACATACATTCTCGTATAGTTTCAAAAATTAAAAAAAAATTAGAAAAAAAAGGCTTATTCTGGTATGCAACTCTCATAAACGACTTTAACATAAACATTCATACTCGGTACTTTGACTGGGCTTTGCAACTGTCCAAACTCTTCTTCAAAGACTCTATTTGCTGAAATATGATTTAATTGTGGCATTAATCCGAATCAAAATTGGCTATTTTGTAAATTATTTGTTGTTACCCCATCAGTTGCAGCGTAACTTTCCACAAGTTTTTTAGCAACATCAACGTTTGGATCGGTGTCTCCATTTCCATCGTACTATTTTTATAAGTCAAGAATGTAAGTTTAAAATTGCTTTCTTTCTCAAGTTTTAGAGATGTAAAATTAACTTCTAATTAAATATAAATACTTACGACACCACACTCTTTCAAAATACAGTCTCGAAGGTCGTCAAACGTTTTCTGCAATTATTAAAAAAATTAAGAAAAAAAAAGATTATTGAGATGTTACCCTATAGTGTTAATTGCGAATATTATGTAATTATCTTTTTACCAAAGTATCGCATAGATCTATGGCTTGTTTAACCTGAAAATATAGCCTTCATTAGTGAATTTATATCGCAAAAAAATACACAGAATTTCAAAAATGCAATGTGAGTTTGCCAAATTTTCCTTATAGTAATTCGAAATTTCTCTTGGTGCCTTATGAACTGATTGGCATGCGAAACATAAATCGAATGATGTGCTATTAAAATTCAATGGTTTGAGTGTACACTTGGAAAATGTTTCTGGCATAGTGCATGCACTTTTAGCCCTTAATAATAATTTTACTTCCCATTTGTTTACGACTTTTTACTTAGCGTTAACATTGGTTTAACGACTTATTGCTAATGTCATCTTACCTGGTCTGATATTAAACAGCTACAGCGACTCTATTAAATGAAATGAAAAATAACATTCAAGAAACATTAAGGCAGTAAGTTTTTTTTTTCCATTCATCATCCATTCATCAAGTGGTTGAGTAATCTACATGTATTAGTGGGACTAGTGCGAGGGAAATTATGCCCACAACCCGGGTTCGAACCCTGGTCGGCTATACTGATTATGGTTTTTCGTGGTTTCCAACAACCTCCCTCAATCGCCCATCTACATGTAGGTGGATGTCGGGATAGTTCCCCAAAAAGCGGTCACGACCGTATTCTCTTCCTCTTAAAAATCTGGCACTTTGCCCCCTGCCACATGGCATGTTATATATGCTGACTGCGGAGTAATGTATTGAATTGAATTGAACCTATATTGAACAATATGAATTGAACCCTAGCCCTATTAATTACAGATCTTCATAAATTTCTACTGAGGTTTTTATTTTCAGATATCAACCTCCCCCGTGCGATATACATGTGATATACATGCGATATACATAATACCTCAGACATGTACATACTAGTGTGCAATAAATAAATTACTGGGTTGTAGATATCATTTAACCTAACAGTCCCAAAACTATTTTTTATATCTAATTTTTTATATTATACAATTATTTAAATTTAACACTCACCCAGCTGCTCGGAGCTTTGGTTTGTGCGTCATTGCCAATGACACAAATGGCCGCAATAGCTATGGGCAAAAAGAGGACTGATGCTTTCATGATGGCTGCAATTTTCGATTCTAGTAATTTTGTGCTTTATGTTTGGACATACCTGCCTCGATCCTGCTTTTATAGGTTCGATGAGGGGATGTCGCTTTTAACTTTCTGTATTCCAAAACCCACCAATTGAAATTTGGGATTGAACTTCCTACCTGTCCAATATCTGCAGTGTGTTGTTGTCCCAGGATGCTATCCTGCATGGGTATTTGCCAAAACCCAGCAGGAAACTCTGCTTTCAGTCAATTAATCGACCTTGATTCAGAACTCTTATAATGTACATCAATTTAGACGACTTTAGTCATTTCTGTTATTCGCTGTACATGAGTTGCTTTTGTGAAACCATAAATAATGGGACAATGAAATCGTGGTTACTGTTAAATTGTATGATTTGAATTAAATTTCCCGTTAATTCAATATAATATTCATAATGCCCCCTCAAGGTACGAAATTAATTTCTAGTGTGAAATTTTTAAAATTTTTACGAGTAATACACTACGACGTCAAATGTGTGTCATGATTTATTATTATGACTTATTAAATATGATGCATCTTTGTAAGCATAACAATGATTTTTCAGGATGTCATTCCAGGATTTCGCCATTTTTTCAATTGTTTACGTGGGCTGATATCCATGTTTGTAAATCTTTCGTTTAGTCAAATCGGTGATGAAATCAGGTTCTTATATTTGAACAATTTACGCAACATATATACATGTCTGGTAAAGTTGTGCATCAGTTATTGCATCAGTGTATCAGTTATTAGTTACCCAACAGCTGCCCCTGCATCTACACTGTAAATGTAAACATCGTAAAAACTTTCCACGTTACATGTATTTCTTTTGTTAAAAATCAGTCTTATTAAAACATGCAACAAATTATTGGATAGAAATTAAGTGTTGAAACAAAGATGCTTCTTTGCATCTTATTTCATTAACATCTTAATTTAAGATATTTTGATTTTCAGTGTATGGAAATGAAAAATTCCCATTTTAACTCATTTAAAAATAATTTTACATAAAACTACATCTGTTTTTACATATTTTTAACCAAAAAAATAATCTAGTTTTTTTATCTACTCTTACAACTGACGTGACATGAATATTCCCTAATCTCCAAATGAAAAAAAAATAATTTTAATTACATGCAATTATGATTTTTTATTCATTTTTCACTGGGTAAAGTATTTTGAGAGTACCAGATGTTCATTTAGTTATTTTGTTAAAAAAACATTATACTACAATTCTGCTTTGTTATATTTTTGTGTGTGGTGTATTTGGGAACTTTGTTGACAAACGTGATTCCATGAATTTAAGGTGTAAAAAGCAAGTTTTCTCGCGTGCAGAACTTATAATATGGGTGAATGTAAAGGTATTAAATTCCATAATCCACGAATGTATGTTTTGTATTCAAAGTTTCAATGCATTATCTGACCGTTTTTTTTTTGTTAAGGATTTCCTTTTTCATTCATTAAATTTGTTCATAAAGTTTTCAAAAATTGAATTGCGAGCATGACTGCAATATGGTTTTGTATACGTGAACCGTTTCCGTTGTTTTCAGTTTATTGATGTTTTTGTTACACATTTGTGCTTTAGAAATGCACATAGGAAACGAGAGTTCGAATCCCAGTATTTCACAGTTGTTTCTAGGAAAATTCTACTTTTTATACAATGTCTGTAAAATTACAGCTTCGGAATATAACATTTAATAAACATGCAAAACATGCATTTACATGTAGATATGTTTATGATATCAACTTGAGCATATTACATGTACTTCATGGTGAGTTTTGCCTTGCTTATAATTTTCATACATGTATTAGGAGATCTGGCCCTTGCCTTAACATTTTTGTAGTTATTAGATTGAACTATATTGTATACACGAGGATAACCAACGTCTTTAACTCGGATTAGCACATGTATTTTTTTATAAAACATGTACCTTGTTCTGGTCATTGAGATCCATTGCAGGCCACCATCTGTGATAACACTTTGAATTTCCATTCAAATTCCATTCAAATAGACTTTTTGAATCGTTTATTTGGTTGTCTAATTTTTACAATAATGATTAACCACTAAATTTTGTAAGTATACACGTTTTATAAGTCGTTTTCTTCAAATAATAATAACCTGTCTACTCTGCTGAGCCTGATAACAAGGAGTTTATCGGAATGCAGGTAAAAAGCGATTAGGCAGCAAACGTGAACGGACCAAATAATTGTTTAAAAAATTGTTTTATACATTAAGGGGGAACTGAACTGCATGTATTGCTATGAGGGAAATTTTGATACATATTTAAAAAAAAACTACTTGTTATAATACAAAAATAAAAATTGATAAAAATGCAGTATTTTTGTAGCTCCTACTTAATCAAA
>JAQGCC010000573.1:0-33859 GCA_034698905.1 Xestoiulus laeticollis
CCTTGCAGGTCAGGCGACCCCCCGCCCACACAGTGACCTTCGACTCAGGCCCAGGGCCAATGCCCGCATTCCTGACAGTTTTAAGTATGTTTATGGGGAAAATGTCTTAAAATGGCTCAGTCTTGATAGTATTTATGGGAAAAATGTCTTAGTGTCTTAGTCCTAAAAAGTGTTAATGGAGAAAATGTCTGAAAGTGTCTTAATCTTATGAGTGTTTATGGGAAAAATGTCTTACATTGTCTTAGTCTTAAGAATGTTTACTGGGAAACTGATCTAAATGATTTTAATAGTCTTAAGTGTGATTATGATAAAATGTCTTAAAAGTGTCTTAGTCTTAAAAGTATGTATTGGAAAAACATCTTAGTATTAAAGTAAAATGTCTTAAAATAGCTTAGTCTATTGGTTAAGCTTAAGTGTGTTTATGTGGAAAATATTCTAAACTGTCTTAGTCTTACGGTGCTTATGGGAAAAATGTCTTAGTGTCTTAATCTTAAGAGTGTTTGTGGGGAAAATGTTTTAGTGACAGTGTCTTTTATCTTAAAAAATGTTTATGGAGAAAATGTCTTAGTGACTTAGTCTTAAGAGTGCTTCTGGGATAAATACCTTAAAGTTTCTTAGTCTTAAGAGTGTATCGGAAAAAGTGTCTTAGTCTTACTCTTAAAATAATATAATTTTAAACAGAATATTCTTAAGACATTTTAGTCTTTAAGAGCCATACAATTTGGTTTTGAAAGTCCGGAATAAATTTTTAAATTTTGGCGCCAAGTACATAGAGGGCGCTAGTTGTCAAGCTAAACAGCTGCTGCCACCTGGAGTGAAACGTCGGAAACTCTTCAGTTGATTTCAACGGCGCTTTTGCGTACAGACTTTTGAGGGGGAAAATCACAAATTTCAAATTTTAAGACAGGCATATTGTCAAATATTGAATTTCAAGTAAAATTAATGACTTTTTTTTAATACAGAAAAACTAACAAATGAGATTATTGACCCAAATTTTGACCTTTAAAGACCTTTGACCCTTAAACTTCAAACATACATTTTATTGTACCTATTGTACTAAAACTGAATTTGTTTGATTTCATAGAAAAATCTTTTCCTCGTTTTATTTCTTTTATTTCTTTATGTTTTATTTATTTTTGAAGTTCATTGTCCAAGGTCATTTAAGGTCGATTGTTTTCCTTGAACTGAATATGGATTTGAGATGTTTAAAACCAAAAATGTTTAAAAAACACTTACTCAAACCATCTGTATTTTAATAAAATGATGCATTTTAATTGTAATGTTTTTATCGGACACCCTGTATTTTAATTATCGCATTTTTAATTAAATCATAATTTCAGACACCCTGTAATGTAAATTGATTAATTAATTTTAGTTAATTTTATGATTATTTTATTGCTAGTTAGATCACTGGTTTGAATATATTTTATTTATAATTAAATTATTAATTCAGACACCCTGTATTATTAATTAAATTGTCGGTAATTTCACACACCCTGTATTAATATAATTAATTTATTATAATGATATTAATTCATTGATTTTACAGTCTATAATTTTAGTTAGATTATTATTTAATACTACTTATACATTTTTATATCACTGATCAATTGATTTAAATAATTTTGAATTAAAAATTAGCATTTAACACACCCTGTATTTGTAATTAAATTATTTTATAGCTCTGTACTATTAACTAATTACATTTTTAAATGTATAATTTTAATCAGATTTTAAACTATTTTTAATTTCATATAACTGATCAATTAAAATAATTTTAAATTAAAAAATTAAAATTAACATTTCACACACCCTGTATTTATAATTAAAATTAATTTATAACACCATAGCATTAATTCAAATTTATAAATCTACAATTTTAATTACATTTTATATTAATTCATTTCGTATCACTAATTGATCGATTTTAATTAATTTTGAATTAAAATTAACATTTCACACACCCTGTATATCTTTAATTAAAATTAATTTCTCTCCCATTATAAATTCCATTAAACTTCGATTAAACTTGGATTAAACTCCCTAATTCGTCAACTTCTACATCCTTAACCTTAATCAGGCATTCATTATTTTTAATTAAATTAAATTGTTGTACATTTTTATTAAATTAAATTAATTTAATCATATTTAATTAAAATTAATTTCCCTCCCCATTTTAGCCTCAATTAAACTTGGATTATACTCGACCCTAATTCGTCAACTTCTACATCCTTCAACTTAATCAGGCATTAGTTATTTTTAATTAAATTAAATTGTTGTACATTTTAATTAAATTAATTTAATCACATTTAATTAAATTAAATTAATTTAATTAAGTCATTCGTTTGTACGAAATCTTTTCCGCGAATCTCATTTCTTATAAATTCTTCTAATTGGTAGTTAAATAAAACAGGTATTATACATTATATATTTTTTTATATCCATTGTTTAGAAACCAGTTTCGAAGCCGGAAGTGACGTCATCGTGTAGGTTTTTCCCCTGGGGGTAAAAAAGGTAAGCTTTCAATTTTAGTAGGAAAATCCCGTAATTTGGGTCACGTGACCCATTTTTTTTATAAATATATATATATATATATATTTTTTGGTATTCAACTTGGATTAGTTTAGTCGCTCTTCTGCCCTTGGAGCGAAAACAAGCACTTAACGAGCTGTTAACTAATCCAGGTAAGTTAATTATAATATTTACTAAATTTAATTGACCATTAAGGGTCAAAAGTCACTGCAGTACAAAAAGTTAATTGTAAGTTAGTTAGACAAGCTGTTTAATGGTGCTTAAGGAAGTTTAACAGACTGTTTAATAGTGATTAAGGGAGTTTAACAGACTGTTAATTTTAACAAATGTATATTTTGATAAATAGAGCTTGACCAATTAATTTGTTATTCGTGGAAACTTTGTTTAGAAAAACCTTGAATTTTTTTGTAAGTGTTTTTTTTTTTTTTTTTTTTTTAGATTATGCGTGCTAAATGCATGAATGACTTAATGCTCGATTAAATTAATCGTCCTTCATTAAATTCAAGTTCAAGACTGAGATTTAGAAGGACACAATTTAAATTTTATAGCTTAGAAAATGGAGAAAATGTAGTGTTTAATTGTAAAAATTGTAAGAGTGGGATTTAAAAATTGTACAAAATGAAATAATGGAAACTAAAGAGTCTTTAAATAATCTTCAAATTTTTAGTAAAATTGATGTTATAATGGCATCACAAATTATTACTTCGTTTTTTAATCCTATTTTCTTAACACCCTGTATGTTTAGAGGATGTCACAAAAATAGTGGACACCTTAAAAATGTAGACATGAATTTTGGGACACCTTTGTATTATATTATTTAAAATATATTTCAATTTTAGCAGTAATTTGTCTACTAATTGTACTTCATTAAAAGTCATGTTATCAAATAGTCGTTAAATCTTTTAAAATTATTATAAAAATGGTGTTTTTTGTGTGGTTTACTTGCTTAATTTTTTTTAGATTATATAATCTAAATGTTAATTTTTTTTTAAATTTCATGCAGATAGTGTGTAAATTGTTAAAAGACAAGTCATCAAATAGTGAAAACTCTTTTAAAATTATTTAAAAAAAGGGTGTTTTTGACTGTATTTTTTTGGTGTGGTTGACTGCTTCAATTTTTTTAGATTATTTTATTTAAAAATTTAATTGTTTTGTAAACAATGCATGTAGTCAAAAACTATGTGTAAATTGTTAAAAGACAAGTTGTCAAATAGTAAGAAAAAATTGTTAAACGAGATGTCAAAACATTCAAAAAATTTTTAAATAGTTTAATATTCAAAAACAAAAACTTGTTTAAATAAGTCAAAAACTAGATGTGTAAATAATAAACTAGAAAATATTTAGATTTGTATAAAATTAAACAATCGAAACAGACTTTTAAGCAATGCATCTAAACAAAATCAAACTAAAGTGGTTTAGTTAAAAAAATTAACATTTTGCATAAACTAGGATTAAAAAGTGAAATAGAAAATGTCTAGATTGTTGAAAATCATAAGTTACTATTTAAATAACTTGTTTAATTTTTTATAAAGATTGCCATCATTTGTCTAACAATTTTTGATTTAATATTTGACATCTTGTCTTTTGAAAATTCAAAAAGACCAAAAACTATACACGAATGTTTAAATTGATAAAAAAAAATAAGTTATCAAATAATGAAAAAAAAAATGAAAAAGTGATAAAAATCTTTATAAAATAAAACATAAGTTGTCTAAATATTAAAGAACATGCTTAAATAGTATAACACATCTTTAATTAGTAGAAAATATGTCAAAACAGTCAAAAATGTTGTTTAAATAGTAAAAAAATTTAAACAACATTTTTTAATTTTTTTTAAAAAAAAAAGTTGAAATCAAGATTATAATTCATGTTGATTAAACAATCTAAAACAATGTTTAAATTGTCACAAGATGTTATTTGATGTCTAAAATGATATTCTGATAGTTGAAACGAAAATGTTGAAATAGTGAAGAAGAATGATGAATTTGTAAAATTGAAAGTGGGTTAAGAAGCAAGTTTTTAAGAAAAAAAAAAAAAAAAACTCCTGTTAAAAATGGCCTTTGGCTAAACGATGACATTGTTTTTATTTAATTTGGTTGTTGCTGGAAAAAACTGCATTGTTTTGTCCTATTTTCAAGATTGATCCCTAACAAACTTTGGTTTGACATTTTAAAATCTTTTAAAATATACCTTACAATTGTTGTATTTTAAAGTGTTTCATAAAAATTATTATACAGAATTAATTGTTTTAAAATTACCCTAGTCAAAATCTTAAGTATACTTAGTATACTAGAAAGTATACCTAGTGCACTTTTTTTGGTCTATACTTTAGTATACTTTCATATACTTTGAAGTATACTTTTATATACTATTAAGTACACTTCACAGTACACTATTGTAAGCTGTAAAGTATACTTTTGTATATACTTTGCAGTGTACTCAAAGAAGTATACAATTTAGTACAAAAAGTATACTCGTAAGTAAAGTATACCAAGTACACTTAATTTTACATGCATAATGGTAATATTACATACTAGTATAACCGATGTTTCAATATTTTCTTAGTTTATAATAACAAAATTACAAGTTGTAAATTCGAGCATTTTATTTCTGAAAATAAAACAAGGTTGTAATTGAAGCGTTTGATATTAATATCAAGATTTGTATATAAAAATGGATGGATTTGTTTTTTGAAAGTTGAGTGATTTTGTTTCTTCCTCATTGCAAATATCAAAATTTATTTTAACAAAAATGAGGTTGATGTTAATTGAAACGTTGCTGAAACTGGCAATAAATTGAATTAGCAGGTGTTCGTTAAAAATCAAAAATTTCATATGAAGTAATGACGACACGTGAAAAGGCCATTAAATAAAAGTCTGTTAAGCCTAAATGTATACTGAGCGGGATGTCCTTCCTGTCAAGGTTAATTTCTAAGTAAAGTGAAACAGACAAAATAGCAAATGCACCTTTTATATTATTCTTACTTCTTCTTAGAAATCAATTTCTTACCTTGAAAAAAACAACAACAACAATGCTAATTAGGGTTGAAAAGGTCAAGGAAAATAAAACTGGAAAACAGAGAGGGACGTTACGAGAAATGACTAAAAAACAGATTATAATGTACATAATACAAACATTTAAATTTATAAACGTCAAAGTTTAAGAAAATGATACTTTTCTTACATAATATAAATTATGTTTATAAGCCTGTTTTTTTAACACCCTGGATGTTTAGAGGATGCCACAAAAATATTGATCACCTAAAAAATGTTGATATGGATTTTGGGACACCTTTGTATTATATTATATTATATTATATATATTACATGTATATTATTTTTAGAAGTATTTTAGCTACTTATTGGCGATTTTATTTCATTTATCCAATAAAATGTAAATGAACAAATCCTGTTAAATAGTTTCGCCAAAATATTTGAAGATTTAGAAATGTTTGAAAAATAGCAACAAAACAATTAAAAATAGGAGTACTCGAGTTCATCATCGTAATCCTGAGATTTCGTAAACAGGCTCTTGCGTTCTAAAAATCTATTTCAGAACGCACGTGATAGATTTTTAGAACTAAAAATAGATTTTCGGAACGCACGTGATAGATTTTTAGAACTAAAAATAGATTTTCAGAACGCACGTGATAGATTTTTAGAACTAAAAATAGATTTTCGGAACGCACGTGATAGATATTTAGAACTAAAAATCGATTTTTAGAACGCACGTGATGGATTTTTAGAACTAAAAATAGATTTTCGGAACGCACGTGATAGATATTTAGAACTAAAAATCGATTTTTAGAACGCACGTGATAGATATTTAGAACGCACGAGCCTGTTTACGAAATATTGCGAAATCTCAGTTGTATACGATGATGAACTTGAGTACCCCTATTAAAAACACTGGAAATCCTGCAAAAAAAGGTGATTTTAAGTAATTTCTCATCCGGCGGATTTCTAGATATTTTTATACAAACACAGGATAAAAATATTATTGTTTACCATCTGTTTCCTTAAGAAGTTTCCTTTTATAAAGAGCAATAACCACATTTCCTTAATCCCGTTTTTTGAAGAATTTAAAAAGTGATGAATTTTATATAAAATTTTATATATAGAATTTTATGAAAGTCCAAAAAACATTTTCTATATACATTAATTACTAAATGATTTTTTTTTTCTGACCAGTACTTTGAAGATGAGGTCGTTGTTACCTTTGACCTTACTCGTGGCTGTGTTGGTCAGTTGGGTGGTCAGCCAGGAAGACGAAACTGCCCCTGGCTCACCCTGTAGCACCAACAATGGGGCCAGTGGCACTTGCATCCCATTGGCCAGATGTCAGATCACATCAAACATTGAAACATTGCAACAAAACATTTGTCAGCTGCAACAAGGTGGAAATGGAGTTTGTTGTCCAGATGTTCCTGTTCAACCTGCTGCAGAAGGTAGCTAACAACTTACAACATGTAATACTCAGGAGAAAATGTCAAATTAGGAAAAGAAAGATATTGGTCTGTTTGTATGAAATCAACTTTAGTAGTCTGCATCTGCAATTATTTAAAGGTGTTACAATGTTTTTAAAAACAGGGAAATCCCTTAATGGTAGCTTCACTGCAGTACAGTGCTGCACTGCAATGCTCCTCTGTACTGCAGAAAAGCTACCGTTTAGGGGTTTCCCTGTTTTTAAAAACATTGTAACAGCTTTAAATAATTGCAAATGAAGACCAATAAAATTGATTTCATACAAATAGACCATTCTCTACCTTTTCCTAATTGGACATTTTGTCCTAAGTGTTACGGATAAAAAGTTATAATGCGGGTTTTCGAGAAATAATGGTCGTCGGTGAAAACTTATAAAATCAGTTGATAGAGGACACGTGACTTCCTGTTTAATAGCATTAACAGTGTGTCTATAAAACTTGTAAATTGCAAAGTTTGTTAATTTTTGTTTCGTTTTTTTCAGCACCCCCAAATATTGTGCCAGTTTTGGGATTGGCAACAGAAACACTAAGTTTGAGAGGCAATGAAATTGGGGAATCAAGTGTTACTGCTAATCAAAATATTGCTGATAGAGAGGCTCTAGAAAGGACTTTGCTGGAAAGAGGTTTGGAAAAATATTAAATTAATTATCACGTAAAATGAAAGCTAAATTTTCACACAAAATCCCACCGGTTACTGTTCACAAATGCAGCTTAAAATATTTTACTAAAACCATTTTTGTTATATATTTATTTAAAAATATCCTCCGATAAGATTAAAAATGCTTTTTTTTGAGATGCCATCAAATTTATTTAATAACATTTCGTCTAAATTTGTTTCAGGATTGGTTATTCAGCCAGGAACCACCGAAGACTTGCACAGTAATATCGTGTTTGCCGATCCGGCATCGAAATCTCTCGGCCGACAAGGTCTCTTGGCATCGGAGACTTCTAAAGAAGTGTCCACGAGGTTAGAAAAACACAGAATATTTATTCATATTTTTTTTTGAAATCCATGTCTATAAATATCCTAATAATATTTCAGATTAAATCTGAGTCCCGGTCAAAGTGCTTTCGCACTACCGAGTGTAACTTTGGCAAATTCTCCGGCCGCAAGTGCGTGCCCGAAAGAGCCGGCTTGTCCCGCTACCAGATATCGTACTTTGGATGGATCTTGTAACAACCTGGAGCACAAAGACTGGGGGAAATCTTTCAGGGCATTTCAGAGGATGTTGCCATCTCAATACGCGGATGGTGAGACATCATTTTTTTTTTGAAAATTTAAAAAATGCAAGTTTTCAAAGCGCGAGTTTTGGAGGCGCCAAGTTTTCGAAGCACGAGTTTTCCAGGCGCCGGGTTTTCTGAGTGCCAGGTTTTCCATGGGGCCAGGTTTTTGGGCCATGGGTTTTCGAAGCGTGGGTTTTCAAAGTGCAGAGTTTTCCAAGCGCAAGTATTCTAGGCACAGAGTTTTCCAAGCCCGGGTTTTCGAAGCGTGAGTTTTCCAAACGCAAGTTTTCCAAGCACGAGTATTCGAAGCGCGAGTTATCCAAGCGCGGGTTTTCCAAGCACGAGTATTCGAAGCGCGAGTTTTCCAAGCGATGCTTTTCCAAGTGCGGATTTTCCAAACGCAACTTTTCCAAGCGCGAGTATTTGAGGCGCCGAGTGTTTCGAGCGCAGAGTTTTCCAAGCGCGAATTTCCAAGCGAGGGTTTTCCAAGCGTAGATTTTCCAAACGCAACTTTCCAAGCGTGAGTTTTCGAGGCGCCAAGTTTTCGAGGCGCCAAGTTTTCGAAGCGCAAGTTTTCCAAGCACGAGTATTTGAGGCGCCGAGTTTTCCAAGCACGAGTATTCGAAGCGCGAGTTATCCAAGCGCGGGTTTTCCAAGCACGAGTATTCGAAGCGCGAGTTTTCCAAGCGATGCTTTTCCAAGTGCGGATTTTCCAAACGCAACTTTTCCAAGCGCGAGTATTTGAGGCGCCGAGTGTTTCGAGCGCAGAGTTTTCCAAGCGCGAATTTCCAAGCGAGGGTTTTCCAAGCGCAGATTTTCCAAACGCAACTTTCCAAGCGTGAGTTTTCGAGGCGCCAAGTTTTCAAAGCGCAAGTTTTCCAAGCACGAGTATTTGAGGCGCCGAGTTTTCCAAGCACGAGTATTCGAGGCACCGAGTTTTCCAAGTGCGGGTTTTCCAACCGTGAGTTTTCCAAATGAAAGTATTCCAAGCGCGAGTATTCGATACGCCGAGTTTTTCCAAGCGCGGGTTTTCCAAACGCAAGTATTCCAAGCGCTGAGTTTTTTAAGCGCGAGTTTTCCAAGCGCCGAGTTTTCCAAGCGCCGAGTTTTCCAAGCGCCGAGTTTTCCAAGCGCCGAGTTTTCCAAGCGCCGAGTTTTTCAAAGCGCGCGATTTCAAAATTCAATTTGCAATTTATTTTTAAGGAGTTGACAAACCTCGAGTGGCCAAAGATGGCAGCCCACTGCCCAGTGCCAGATTGGTCAGTACAACCATCCTGAGGGACCAGTCTAGGGAATTCCCTGACATTTCCGTATTTTTCATGGCTTTTAGTCAGTTTGTCGATCACGATCTTACGCTGACGCCTTCTACGAGAGGTAACGGACATTCGCTTTAGTTAAATGTTCATACATTTAATTTAATTTCTTGCATTTTAATTTTAACAGGTGCTAACAACTCTGGAATCTTATGCTGTCCTCCACAAATTCAGCCGGAGTTGAGACATCCGGAATGCATGACTATCGATATTCCGGCCAACGATGCATTTTACGCGGGATTCCAGCAAACTTGCATGGAATTTGTGAGAACCATTCCTGCACCTCCACCAACTTGTGCTTTGGGTAAGGAAATTATTTGTAATTTTTCAACCGATTTGACTTCATGTATGGTTTTACGAAAAAATTTTAACGTGTTATAGGTCCGCGCGAGCAAATTAACCAGTTAACGAGTTACATCGACGGATCTCAACTTTACGGATCGAATGACGATCAAGCCGATAAACTTAGAGCGAAAACAGGAGGTATAATTTGATATAAAATTATGGTTTTGTAAATCCTGAAATTCATTAACGGCATTTCGTAAACCGTACTCGCTTTGTGATGCCTTTACGAGTACGCGATCGCATTTTAAGATCCGTATAAAAAATTTATTAAGATTAAGCGAGCGTATTTTAAGATTCGTATTACATTTTTAAAATTTAACTTGGTTAATGTAAAGTGAATAATGAAATTTTATCACAAATTTTAGGCAAACTGACCGCTGGCGGTGGTAATAACGGACGACAGTTTCCGCCTCATGCAAATGGAGGCGGATGTAGAGGCGATGTTAATACGGGAAAATTCTGCTTCCAGGCTGGTATGATATTTTAATTTACTAACTTGTGCATTTTAAATATTCTTGAGATGTAGTTTTTTGAAATTGTGGGCCTCGTGATCAAAAAATTAATCTCCTAGAAGCCGAACCCCGATTTGCGTTCAATTTTCCCCCGCCGAACAAGTCAGGAATTTTTTTAAAAACATATAAACCAATAAAGTAAAAATATATATTTTGATAAAATAGCACCACAGCGGTGATGTTCAAATGTTACCAATTATGAGATTGGCCCAAATCACTACCGCAAAGTTATAATTTTCTAGTCGTCGAGCGATTCGATTACTCTCAATCTCTACCACGATTAAAAAATAACAGCAGATTTTGAAATTTGGTTTATAAAAATGTGATTATTTCAGGTGATGTAAGATCCACTGAACAACCTCACTTGTCCACAATCCACGTGGCATTTTTCCGGGAGCACAACCGCATCGCCGAAGAACTTGCCAAAGTAAATCCCGGATGGAACGACGAAGCACTTTACCAGGAAACCAGAAGAATCATAGGTGCGATGCTTCAGCACATCATCTACAATGAACTCTTGCCGCTAACTTTAGGTACGATAAGTCAATTTTTCAAAAATAATTTGGTATTTTTTCCCTGACTTAATTTTTTTCCGTTATATTTACGCGAGTTTAGGTAGCCGAATAATGCGTAAGTTTGACTTGCAATTACGAAAGGAAGGATACGACGACAAATACGACGCTGCGAAAGAAGGCAGCATTTTGAACGAATTCGCAACCGCTGCGTTCCGTTACGGACATTCCTCGGTTCCGGTAAGAAACATTTGTATTAAGTCCCGGCGCACACCAGCGATTCCTGTGCGGTACTATCTTGCGATTCCACGACACGATAATATTCCAACGGGCTTCAACCGACTCGTCACTGAATCGGTAAAGCGCACTCGCATATGCAGCACGTTATTCGAAATAGTGTCTCACCAAATCGCAAGACAGCACCGCACCCGCACCGCTCGTGTGCACCTGACTATCTTGCGATTCCACGAGACGATAATATTACACCGGGCTTCAACCGACTCGTCACTGAATCGGTAAAGCGCACTCGCGTATGCAGAATGTTATTCGAAATAGTGTCTCACCGAATCGCAAGACAGCACCGCACCCGCACCGCTCATGTGCACCTGACTAGTCATCTTGCGATTCCACGAGACGATAATATTCCAACGGGCTTCAACCGACTCGTCACTGAATCGGTAAAGCGCACTCGCATATGCAGCACGTTAAATAGAAAGTGTATCGCCAAATCGCAATACATCACCGCACCCGCACCGCTCATGTGCACCTGACTAGTCATCTTGCGATTCCACGAGACGATAATATTCCATCGGGCTTCAATTGACTCGTCACTGAAATGGTAAAGCTCACTCGCATAGGCAGAACGTTATTCTAAATACATTTATTGTCTCACCGAATCGCAAGACAGCACCGCACCCGCACCGCTCGTGTGCACCTGACTATCTTGCGATTCCACGAGACGATAATATTCCATCGGGCTTCAACCGACTCGTCACCGAATCGGTAAAGCGCACTCGCGTATGCAGCACGTTATTCGAAATGGTGTCTCACCGAATCGCATGGCCGCACAAGTGCACCGCTCATGTGCACCGGGTCATAATACGCAAAAATATGCGTTAAAATTGAATTTGTGAAATTTTGATTTTAGGGCATGGTACGTTTACTGGACAGCAGCAACGGTGTCGAAAACCAACAGTTGCGAAACCATTTCCTGCAACCGTACGACACGACCAAGTTCGACAACTACGTCAGAGGTCTGACATCCCAAAGCAGCGAAATCATCGATGAGAATATCACTCCCGAAGTAAGTTTACCAACTCCGTCTTCCATATCGCAAGTTTATCGGAACTTTTGCCCGAAGTGAAACTTGCAAACGTTTTATGTTAACTTCAGATCACCAATCACTTGTTCGAACGTAACAACCGCGGTTTCGGTTTGGATTTGCCTGCGCTGAACATGCAGCGTGGCCGCGACCATGCCATCGGCACTTACACCCAGGCGCGCAAGGTCTGCTCCTTACCGGAAGTCAAGTCTTTTGCCGATCTCAACAAGTACATGGATTCCAACGTAGCATCCAGGTTCAGCACCGTCTACAAGTGAGTTCACAGAATGGGGGTACGGTTGATAAAGGTCTTTTACGCATTTCAAGTCGGTTAGGGACCCGTGATTGGGTGGCGATGAACCGTTCAACAGGAATGGACAAGGTAGGTCCTGGTGGATGGTTCCGATAAGAGCGGTTAGGGTCCCATGAGCGGGCGGTGATGAACCATCTAATAGAACCGGATAAGGTGGGTCCTGATGGATGGTTCATCTGAATGGGTGCCAAGAGCGGCTAGGGATCTATTAGCGGGCGGTGATGAACCATTCAACAGAACCGGATAAGGTTGGTCCTGATGGATGGTTCATCCGAATGTCCGACAAGAGCGGCTAGGGAGCGATTAGCGGGCGGTGATGAACCATCCAATAGAACCGGATAAGGTTGGTCCTGATGGATGGTTCATCCGAATGTGTGCCAAGAGCGGTAGGGATCCTAGGCAGGCAGTGATGAACCATCCAACTGGACCGGACAAGGTTGGTCCTGATGGATGGTTCATCCGAATGTCCGACAAGAGCGGCTAGGGAGCGATTAGCGAGCGGTGATGAACCATCCAATAGAACCGGATAAGGTTGGTCCTGATGGATGGGTCATCCGAATGTCCGACAAGAGCGGTTAGGGATCTATTAGCGGGCGGTGATGAACCATCCATTAGAACCGGACAAGGTGGGTCCTGATGGATGGTTCATCCGAATGTCCGACAAGAGCGGTTAGGGATCTATTAGCGGGCGGTGATGAACCATCCAATAGAACCGGACAAGGTTGGTCCTGATGTGTACTCATCCCTTTTGTGAATTTTAGAAATGTTGAAGATATTGACCTGTGGGTGGGTGGTGTTGTGGAGAAGCCTCTTCCAGGGGCAGCGGTTGGTCCAACCTTTGCCTGCATCATAGCCGAACAATTCAAGAGGTCAAAGGTCGGAGACAGATTCTGGTACGAAAGAGGCAACACTGAATCCTCTTTCACTGAAGGTATTTTATTCTGTAATTATTCTGTAAATGTTATTAAAGCGATGAAATGTGAAATTAATGAATGTTTCTGATTTTAATTGTAGCACAATTGGCACAAATAAGACAAAGCAGTTTGGCACGCATTCTGTGCGATAATTCTGATGTTAAACAAATGCAACCGTTGGCACTTCTAAAACCATCAGCCTGGTTAGTTTTTAAATTGTTCTTCTTTATAACAAACCGCTCGATATAACGAACGGGTAATTTGATCCCATCACTACTGCTAGTACATTGTATATGATTGGGATATAACGAGCCGCTCAATACAACGAACTGAGTAGCTAATCCCGACCAAGATGACTATAAATATCATTGTAGCCTCTCGGTATAACGAACACTCGATATAACGAACAGATGGGCTGGTCTTTACTAAAACTCCCTACAGTGTACCTCTCATTCTGGACCTCGTATCATTTCAGTCTACAGTACACTGTATCTACCTTTTCATAACGAACCGCTCGATATAACGAACGGGGTAGGTTGCTCCCATCACTATCCCACACTATAAGATTCGCTATATAACGAGACGCTCAATATAACGAACTCAGTGGCTAATTCCGACCAAGATGCCTATACATACATGTACATAATGTAAATATGCATGTATTAGACTCTCGATATAACGAACATTCTGTATAACGAATAGAGGGGCCGGTCCCTATACTTATCATCCTGGACCTCGTATTTGTGGCTTAATACATTTTTAACAATTAAAATTAATTGATTGATTATATAAAATTAATTATTGCTTAGATTGAAGAATCGTGTTAATTAATTAGTCATTAATTAAATTTTCAATTAAAAATTTCAGGAATCCTCAAGTGGATTGCGAAAGTAAGGAAATTCCTAAAATGATCTTCAGACCCTGGGTCAACGATAGAGTTTGGACCAAATAAAGATCTCGATTCCTATTGGTCAAAGGTCAAAATCAATTTTTTTATAATTTGCAAATATTTTCTACATGTAGCATCCAATGTATTCGTTAATTAGTTCTCTGTTAAATCGCTTGTTTTATGAAAATTGTAACCTTTTTATTTACGTTTTATGAAAAACAACAACAATAAGTTCAATTAAGACTCGAGATGTTTCATTAATTCCTGTTTTTGGTAACGTACAGCATTTTTATTACTTTTTTATATAAGGGGCACTCAAGTTAATTCAGCATCGTACATCTGAGATATCGTATTATTTCGTAAACAGGCTCGTGCGTTCTAAAAATCGAATTTTAATTCTAAAAATCTATCACGCGCGTTCTAAAAATATCACGTGCGTTCCGAAAATCGAATTTTAATTCTAAAAATCCATCACGTGCGTTCTAAAAATCAATTTTCAGTTTGAAAAATCTATCACGCGCGTTCTAAAAATCGAATTTTAATTCTAAAAATCCATCACGTGCGTTCTAAAAATCGATTTTCAGTTCGAAAAATCCATCACGTGCGTTCTAAAAACATATTTTAGAACGCACGACATTACGCACGAGCATGTTTACGAAATCTCAGATGTACAATGATTAACTTGAGTACGCGCGCCTATTTATTCTTAAGATTTTCATGTGTAAATTAATTTTTGTTAAACATGGCCACCTTATTTTTTAAAATTTAACTTCATTGACCTTTGACCCAAGTGTGTTAAAATGGTGAGGAATTTTTCACCTACATGAATGTCCCTTAAGTAAATTTTCATAGTAAACAAATTAAGATTTATCAAACAAATTAGAAAACTTTGTTTGATTAAATGTTTTCGTTAAGGTGAAAACAACAGGTCAAGGGGTCAAAGGTCGCCTGCTAAGACAACTTTAAGGTCTGTGATTTTTAAGGACACTTTCATGCATTTTTTTAAAGGACTTCCTTGTCTTATAAATTAATGAAAATTTAAGTCTCAATTGCAATGGGTTAAACGTAAAGGTCAATTAAGGTCATGTGACTAAATTACAACAAAGGTGTAAAATTGATGTTTAAATTATGATTAATAAATCAAACATATCACTTCCGGTAGAGAACTAGTGATAACAGATACAGAATTTATCACAATGTCGTTATTTCCGGTTCTTATGTAAACAACTGGCCGCCATCTTGGATCTTCAAACCGGAAGTGACATGCCGATGCGATTTTGTGACCTATTCCAACAACTAAGCCGCCATTTTGTTTTTGTGAGTGGGGGTGGCTGATGCAAAGTGTATAATTAAACTTTTGTTTAGTAGTTACAATTTGACCTTTCTTGACCTCTACCCTAAGAACATTTTTGTATGGTGGGAAAGTTTTAACCCCCAAATTACCCCTTTTTTTAAAAGTTGACGTTGGGTGGCACTGATGTAGGTTCGCACCTTTGGACCACCCAATAAGTAGCGCTTTTAAAATACCCCAAAGGTCAAAGGTCAGATCTTTAAAAAAATTTTTTGAAATGAATTATTTTGTGATTTTATCAATAACTTTATAATGTGTGTGATAAGTTGTGATAATTGATTTTAACTAAAATGGCGTTTTATAGTTACAAAATAAACATCTGTATTTTTATTAAATATTCAGTAAATGATTAAATTTTCCCAAAATGTTGCAATTTTGCATTTTTTTAATACAATTAATAATTAAAATGGTTTCAATTGTTAAGCTTTAGCTACATTAAATGTTACAGAAATTTAGCTAAATTTGTAATTAGTAGTAGTTTTATAATAAACATTTCTTAAAACTAATCTAATTTGTTAAGATTTAACAAAATATTACAGAAATTATACTAAATTTTAGCATTATTAGCAATTATCTAAAAAAATTCACATTAAAAATACTGTAAAATGCCAATATATCTCAAGTAATAGCACCTCGGTAAACAAATGTTCCTTATAACGAACGGTCCGCCCGGTCACTTCGCAATCCCACACTACTAAGCAACTCTGTTTATAACGAACATAATCCGAAATCAGGAGCCAGAGCCGAAGAATATGTAAGTTTTTTTATTTTCATTAATTTCAAGGATTGCTTTTTAAAAGCTGATCTTAAAAAAACCTCTTATACTCAAAAATACTCAAAATACTGCGAAAGCAGCTGTAGTGCGTAAACTCTCTCCTTCATTTGCAAAAATGTACATCCAGTGTTTAATAGAAGACTGAAGTACTGTCACGACAAAAAACTGACATTTCGGTAGCTAAAAACTGCTTCGTGTCATAAAAGCCACAAAAACCGTAAAAAACAGACCTCCGCTCGATATAACGAACGAATGTCCAATCCCTCGGCATTCGTTATACCGAAATCAGACAGCATTTTACTCAGTTACGCGTATTTGCAATTTTTCAAATGCGCGTGTGTATAGCAGTATACATATTAAAAAATTTAAATGCAGTAAAAGTGCAGTAAAAGTGCAGTTTTTCCACTACTTGAGGGGGAAAAGTAAATAAAAAGCAGTTTGAAATTCTTCAATTTACTGTACTTTTTTCAAATAAACTGCATAAGAAGGCCAATATTGACATAGTTCAGTTGTTATCTCCTCTGGAGGTAAGATAAGATCTCTCTCAACTCTAAATTGGCAAACACTTGTACCTCTTTGCAAGTTGTTTGCATTTGGATGACGTCATCATTTCTGGCCCCCAGGGGTCGTCTTTTTCAACCATGGGGTAACCAAGGGGTAGGGGTGCGGGTGCGGAACAGGAAGCACCTTGTCCTGTGGGCCAATGACCCCTGATGCAAAGCTCGTTACCAAAAACAGACTAGGAGGTAGAGAGAAAGTTCACGAATTCCGATATACCTAAACCAGCGGTCGGGGAACGGGGGTAAATTACCCCAAATTGGGTAAAAATGATATTTTTTGGGTAATAGGGAAATTTTTCTAATATATAAATTGCTATTTCATAAACGTGTTAGTATGTTTACAAACATATTTCCATGTAACTTTTTTTATAAATATGTAAATGTAAATTAATTCAATAAATAATGTTTATTTAATTTTTTTCAGAATGGGGGAGGGGGAAGGGGGTAATATCGACTTACGTAAAAATATTTTGGGGTAATGGTTAAAAAAGTTCCCCGACCGCTGACCTAGACGATGGCCACCTGGGTAGCAAAAAGCGCCATCTATGGCAAGTCCTCGCAATATTTTTTTGGGTGGTCTAACGTGTTTGGGTATGCGAGACAATGATGGGTTGTAATTAATGGTGTCGAATCAAACCAGGTAGACATAACCTCTGGCGGACAACGGGGAATCGTCGTTTTTTTCTTTTCTTCATATAACGAAGTGCCGAAATCACTTTCGGACTTCTTGCGGATGATTACAATTCGTACGACGAAGTTTAAGATAACGTATTCACTCGTGTAATGGCCCCACCCAGACTTTAAAGACATCTTTGCAGAAAAAATTAATATTTATTTAACGTTTAAAAATTTTGTTCGAAGTGATCTCGGTACCACATGTTATCGAGTAAGATTGATCGAAGACGCTATAAAATGTATAAAATGCATTCTATCGGTAGAAATAGCAAGTTAGCGAATCAACCAATCTGAGTTTCCTAAAACAGCCACGAGTGGTGCCAGATGCTCGCTGGATGTTGCGGTTTAAGTAGGTGGCGCTGCTGGATGGTCAACCGATTTCAGCTTCCTAAAACATCCATGAGTGGCGCCGTACTTCTTTACGATTCCCATCGCTGATATGATTTAAGTAGGTGCTGCTGCTGAATCAACCGATCTCAGCTTCCTAAAACATTCACGAGTGGCGCTGGCACCGTAGGGCTTCACGATTCTCATAGCGGATGTAATTAAAGTAGGTGGCGCTGCTGAATGATCAACCAATCTCAGCTTCCTAAAACAGCCACGAGTGACGCCGTAGCTCTTTACAATTCTTTGCGGATGTAATTTAATTAGGTGGTGTTGCTGAACGATCAACCATTCTCAGATTCCTAAAACAGCCACAAGTGGCGCTGTAGGTCTTTACAATTCTCATCGCGGATGTAATTTGAGTAGGTGGCGCTGCTGGATAATCCATCAGTTTCAGCTTCCTAAAACATCCACCAGTGGCACTGTATGTCTTTATGATTCTCATTGCGGATGCAATTTAAGTAGGTGACGTTGATGAATGATCAACCAATCTCAGCTTCCTAAAACATATAATCTAATAATTTGTCTTATAATACAGTAATATTGATTTTTAGTCGTACAGTAACACAATGTTTCATGTAACAGCCCCACCCATATTTTGAAGAGTATGTTGTGAAAAACAGGTGGGGCCAATACACGAATTGGAAGCTTGACAAAGCAGCTTCCGGAGTTAGTTCATCCCCATTCTTGAAGATACCAATGTGTTGTAATGTTAGAACAAGATGACCGAGTGACCAGCACTGACCAGAATCCCTACAGCCCATAAAAACGGTTTTGTAACAGTCTGTGATACCTGTTGTTTTCTCCATTGACCTAGAGGTTGTAGCGTGACCATTGTCCACCCCTCCCTCCCCCTGCTTCTCTATTGGTGGAATGAAGGGGGAGGGGGGAGTCCTTGACCCCTGTCTTGTTTTTACTCTCACAAATTGCTTTCTAAAACGTCTTGCTATTTTGGTACTTGCCCTCAGGAGAAATGGGGTCTTGACCATAAGTCTTGACCACTGGACACATGCTTTAAGACCAAGATCTTCAATGGCAAAGATAATGTCTAAACATTTCATAACTGAATTATCAGTGGTGGAAATTCATAATATAGTCAAATTTTTGAGGAATCGCAAAGATGTCAGATGACTTGTTATTGACTGACAGTATATATATAGCTGTCAATGACAACTTTATGACAGTCACACTAACCTACTACCATTGTACACTACCACTGACAGATGACAAAACAATCCAACTAATTATTGACAAGCCATGAACAGTTAAAACAGAAAAACACTAAAGTCAGACCAGTAAATGGTAAATTAAAACACAAAATAGTAACACAAACCATTGACAAATTACAAAATAGTAGCACAAAATAATCACAGAACAGTTGCAATGGTCAGTAAAAAAATCCCACAGGGCTCCCACAACATAGATAAATCACAAGTCTTATTAGTCATTGGCAAATAGCTAGACAGTCACAGAAAAAATTGACATATGTCACAAAACAGTCACAGAAATGTTGTAATTGTCAATGTAATTGTATAATTACAGAAATCACAAAACTGTCAATAACAAATCGCAAAAATTCGACAAAACCATTCATTGATAAATCACAAAATAGTCATGTTAGTCTCACAAGACCAATCATTGACAAATCACAAAACAATCCAATCAATGATTGGCAAATTACAATTTGCAAAACTGTCAATGATAAATTGCAAAAAAAATATCACAATATGTATTCATTAAAAAGTTACTGAACAGTTCTAATAGTCAATAACAAATCACAAGACCAACAATTGACAAATCACAGTTAAGACCAACTATTGAGAAATCACAGAAACAACCATTGACAAATTACAAAACTGTCAATGACAAATCACAAGATCAACCATTGACAAATCACTAGAACAACCATTGACAAATCACAAAACTGTCAATGACAAATAGTCCAAAAATATCATACTACTAGTAATTAACCAATCACAAAACAGGCAATTGGGAAAATCCCCAAATAGTTGTATCTGTCATCGACAAATTCCAAACTAATTAGTAATGTCTTTTGTGTCCTAGTGGTCACTCGTGCCACATTTGACCTATAACTTCCCGGATATTTTTAACTTCCATGTAATTACTAAAAAAGGAACTCCCATTGAAAGTGGTGACCCCCCGCGTCGCCATTTTAAACCCCTTTTGTCTGCTTTTCCCCCCATGCATCAACTAATTAAAGAATTAACTTAAAACGGGTCACGTGGTTCCTCAAAATGGCCGCCTGTTCACCCGGTCACAAGGGGAGAATAGTGTAAGAGCTAGGCATCCGTTGCCTCGAAACCTACATTAACATTTAGAGTGTGCATGCTACATTTATCAATTCAATTCAATTCAAACTGCATTTTGGTTTCAACTTCCTTGACTTAATTGTAGTAGGTGCTTCTTGGATTAGTTCTTGGAGAACTTGGAGATTTTATAGCTTTTGGAACCCTTGGAACTTTTGGCTTGTAGTTTTTGGAGGATATTGGAGCTTTTAAAAGTTCTGGTTGTACTTAATTATGGTTTCTTGGAGATGTTCTTCTGAAGTTCTTGGACGTTCTTGGCTTGAAGCTCTTGGAGCAATTGATCTCTTTGAGGATATGGTTTGGAGATCTTGGAAGTTCTTGCAGTACTTGACAGGAGTTTCTTTGAGATGTTGGTCTGAATTAGTTCTTGGAAGAGAACTTGGTCTGAGCCCTTGTAGCATTTGTCCTGGAGCTCTTGGAGCACCTGGTCTCTTTGAGAATATGGTTTGGAGATCTTGGAAGTTCTTTAAGTACTTGACTTGAGTTTTTTTGGAGATGTTGGTGTGAAGTTCTTAAAAGATTGCTTCTATTCACTAAAAAGTCAAACCAGCTAGTGAATTGTAATTTAAAACACAAAATAGTAGCACAAACCATTGACAAATTACAAACTTTCACAAAAACCATTGACAAATTACAAACTTTCACAAAAACCATTGACAAATTCCAAAACAGTAGCATAAAAAAATCACAGAAAAGTTGTAATTGTCAATTAAAAATTACAGACAACTGCATAATTATAAAAATAACAAGACTATTCATTGACAAATCACAAAACTGTCAATGACAAATCGCAAAAATATCTTTTCAAAGATATGGTTTGGCGATCTTGGAAGTTCTTGTAGTATTTGACTTGAGTTTTTTGGATGTTAATCTGAATTACATATTGGAAAAGAACTTTTAGAGAACTTGTAGCATTTGTCTGGTAGCTCTTGGAGCACTTGGGTCTTTCTGAGGATTTTGAGGTCTTGTCTTGAGTTTCTTGGAGATATATTCTTCTGAAGTTCTTGGAAGATATTGCTTTTAGAGAACTTGGTCTGAGCCCTTGGAGTATTTGTCTTGCAGCTCTTGGACTCTTTAAGAATATGATTTGGAGATCTTGGAAGTTCTTGAAGTACTTGACTTGAGTTTCTTGGAGATGTTGGTCTGAAGTTCTTGGATGAGATCTTTGGCCTGAAACCTTGGAGTATTTGTTTTGAAGCTCTTTGAGCATTTGTTCTCTTCAAGAATATGATTTGGAGATCTTTGAAGTTCTTGAAGTGCTTGACTGGAGTTTCTTGGAGATGTTGGTCTGAAGTTCTTGGATGAGATCTTTGGCCTGAGACCTTGAAGCATTTGTCTTGAAGCTCTTGGAGCATTTGTTCTTATCGAGGATATGGTTTGGAGATCTTGGAAGTTCTTGTAGTACTTGACTTTAGTTTTTTGGAGATGTTGGTCTGAATTAGTTCTTGGAAGAGAACTTTTAGAGAACTTGTAGCATTTGTCTGGTAGCTCTTGGAGCATTTGGTCTTTTTGAGGATATGGCTTGGAGCTCTTGGAAGTTTTTGTAGTACTTGACATGAGTTTCTTAGAGATGTACTTCTGAAGTTCTTGGAAGAGATCTTTGGTCTGAGCCCTAGGTGCGTTTATAACCAGCTCTTGGGACACTTGATTTGAATTTCTTAGAGTAGGTCTACATGAATTTTACTTCTTGGAGAACCTAGCCTGGAGCTCTTTGAAGTTCTTGCAGCACTTGGGAGTGTTACCAAAATAATTTCTCAATTTTTTTCTTTATTTATTGTTGCTCCAAAACGAAATGTTTGTCTTTTGGCCCTATTAAAGGGCATTTGTGGTCCTCTGGAGGTCTGTTTTTTGTGGCTTTTGGCCAAGAGGTGACATTTGCATAACTCGATGGCTTTTTGCCACCCCTCTTTTCTCGTTTTTTGCCTAAGGCAATGGCCAATCAGAAAGCACTTCCGGAAACCATTTTGGAGGTGGTTTTTAATCCTCATTTTTAACCTCTTTCTCAAAGCATTTCTTAGTAGATGTTCTTCAGAGTGGAAACGATTTCAAAAACGAGACATGTTTTAACACTTTTTTAGCACTTTTTTTACAACCATTTTTTTTACAACTTTTACTAAAAATTGTGTTTTTCACTTTTGACGAAAATGATTCTACTTCACCTTTGACCTTCAGGAATTTCTAAGTGTTTTTTTTAGGATTTTTAATTTGACGATTTTTTGGGGAATTTTTGTGATGTGTTTTAACCTGAAAATGAGCCGGACTATCGCGGTTTTGCTGATGTGTTTTCAATGCTGTGTTTTGGCACAAGATGCAACAAGTCTTTTAACTGGTAAGTTTTCTCATATTTCATAAAATTTATTTCATAAATACACATGTACATTTCATGAAAACTACGAAAAATAGCAAAAATTCAGCATTCTTGATATTTCTTAAAAATATTTTTATAATTTTGGTAGTTTTTGTGTCATTTTTTCACATTTTATCTTTAAGTAGACCCAAAACATGTTTCAGCCATCATTTACACATGGTCTGAACATGTTAAACCATAATGAGACATGTTAATACATGTAATATCTCACCATTAGGTTTAACAGATTGTACAATGTTAAGATTACACATTTTCTATAAACATCAATTCTACATAATTTATTAAAACGTGGCATGAACATGTAGAAACATGAAAAACACTGTCTTAACATGTCCTCAACACGTCATTTTAACATGTTTTTAACCGCCTTTATCATGTTTAGAAAGTGACACATTTTCAACTCAAATTGCTTTTAATCACGTGCTACATGTAGTTTTATGTACATGTATTCAATTCAATACAGTATACAATACACTATATATGAGATCGCAACTATGGTAACCAGCATTTTATATACAGTATAAACAAAATGGCTGCCACCATGACTAACCATTTAGTTACATGACATTTTGCAAAATTATAAAAATGTTGTCTGTTATAAACATTATATTTGTCCTAGTGAAAATGTTGCTTTTTTTAAATATTCCTACTTTTTTAATAATACATTAAAAACTTGTTTAAAATCAAAAAAATTTGACTTTAATTACATGTTAGTTAGCTAAAAAATGTAGTCAGTAAACAAACTCAACAACTACACAAACCTGAATTAGCTGATTTTATCAAAATATCAAACCACAAAAGCAAATTTTACTTTAACTGATTTTATCTAGAAATGTAAACAGACTTTTGTATTATCAGATTTTATGAAAACAAACTCAAATACAAATAAAACACTTTTATTATCTATTTTTAATTTATAAACTCAACAAAAAGTAAACAAACTGATGAATTCACTAATTATTTTACAAGTAAACAAACTCACACAAAATACTAAAAATAAGCAAATAAACTGATAAAACCATTTTATCAAAAACACAAACTCAACAAATACAAATAAACCACATTATTCCATAGTCAAAATAAAAGTATACTTGGTAAAGTATACTAAATGCACTTTTTTTTGGATAACTTAGTATACTTAGTATTCAGAAAAATATACATGTACAAAGTACACTTAAGATTTTGTCAAGGGTTAACTATTTTTTAAGACAAAAATTTAACAAAAGCACAAATTAATAAATTAACTAATTTTGTACAGGTAAATTTTGAAAAGATAACACTCATAAAAACTTAAACTGATTCCATCAAGAAAAATAAACTCATTAAATACGAATAAACCACTTTATTAACTATTTTTTGAAGTTAGAAAGTTAACAAAAGCACAAATTGATGAATTTACTAATAATAAAACCTAAACTAATTTTTGTCAACATGTTCCAAAATAGTTTTATATAAATACAGTACAATATAAATAAATACAATATAAATAACTGGATTAAAGGACTTGATTTTAAGCTAGTTAGCAGAAATATTAGGGGTACTCAAGATCATCATATCGTACATCTGAGATTTCGTATTCTTTCGTAAACAGGCTCGTGCGTTCTAAAAATCGATTTTCGGAACGCACGCGATAGATTTTAAGAACAAAAAATCAATTTTTAGAACGCACGGGATAGAAATTTAGAACTAAGTCGATTTTTGGAACGCGCGTGATGGATTTTTAGAACTAAAATTCGATTTTTAGAACGCACGTGATAGATTTTTAGAACTAAAAATCGATTTTTGGAACGCACGTGATAGATTTTTAGAAGGCACGAGCCCTTTTACGAAATAATACGCAATCTCAGATGTACGATGCTAAACTTGAGTATCCCTATTATTGCACTGTTTTATTTAAAGATAAAATTATCATTTTTTCAACACGAATTACTAAATATCAAAAATTGTCATGGCTTTAAATGAAATTTAGGCTTTCGAAATGTCTTTTGATGATTTTGAAATACAGTTAAGAAAATGTCGAAATTCCGTTGTAAAGGTTTTTTTATAGGAAGTGAAAAAGTGTTCGTTTTGAGGGTCATTTGTCCTTATTCGGGACAATGGAGGTCAAAATGAGTAAGTCACCTCTCGAATTTTAAGGAGGGTAGAAAAAGCAAAAAAAAAGCTAAAAAGTGTGCCTGAGGTGATAAGTTGTCTGTCGTCCACTTTGTGTTTGGTCAATTTTGGACAGGTGTGTTTTGGGTCAAGTTCGTTAATGGTTATTGGCACACTAGAAGAAACGAGGGTCAATGCCTCTATACAGTGACCGCTACTAACGGACCTCCTCATAGCTGTTTTTTTTTACTCTTTTAATGGGCAATTTTCAATTTTACACTCGGTTTTAAGGTTTTTAGAAATTCAGTCAAAATTTTCCAAGATTTCGTGTAGTGGCTACACGTATTTCCCCACATGAACCTACATGTAAAAAAACATGTTTTAAAGCACGACCCACAATCCAATTACCCAAAAATAAATCCCATTGTTATTTTTGCTCCTTTTTAGTTTTTAACTTTTGCCCAAAGACACAAAAAAATGTGGGTTAAGTTGTGTTTAAAAATCCTGAAAAGTTAGCCACCATTTTTAGAAAAAAAAATGGCTCCTCTTTATAATGCATATTTTTCCTCTTCGATATTTTCAACAAATAAAAATGCTTAGAGGTTAGTGAAATTTTCACAATAGAAAACATGCTATAAAAAATGAGTTCCGGGCCAGTAATCCCTCCTTAAAAGTTGAGGCGTAGACTTTGTTGAAAAAGGTCAAGAAAGCAAAAATGTATGACCTACAATCAGAGAGAGAAATCAGTCTGTGACCTTTTTTTATAAACTTTATTATATCCTTACTTTCACGTACATGTACTTATTCACCAAATTTCCACCAAATTAGGACTTGTTTTCAAAAATACATATTATATATTTAATAAGTTTTGTAGGAATATAAATGTAGATATGATATTATTTACATGATATCAAAACCAAATAAATGCTACGAATAAAAATTCCTTACCAGTCCTTGACATTAGAACGCACGTGTTAGATTTTTAGAATTAAAAATTGATTTTTAGAACGCACGTGATAAATCTTAGAATTAAAAATCGATTTGTAGAACGCACGTGATGGATTTTTAGAACACGTGTTAGATTTTTAGAATCAAAAATCGATTTTTAGAACGCACGTGATACATTTTTAGAACGCACGTGTTAGATTTTTAGAATTAAAAATCGATTTTTAAAACGCACGTGATACCTTTTTAGAATTAAAAATCGATTTTTAGAACGCACGTGATAAATTTTAGAATTAAAAATCGATTTTTAGAACACGTGCTAGATTTTTAGAATTAAAAAATTGATTTTTTAAGAACGCACGAGCCTGTTTACGAAATAATAAGAAATCTCAGATGTACGATGATGAATTCGAGTACCCAATTGTAATATTTCTTTTAGGACTTTACATATTATAAATTTAATAAGTTTTGTGGGAAAATATCACTAATAGTAGATACATGTATGATATTTACATGACATCAACACCAACATGCTACAAATGAATAGAATTGTAGGCCTATAAAGGATATTATTTACATGCTACCAAAATGCTCCAAATATAAATTCCTTAGCAGTCTTTTGACATTGTAATTTTTTTCTTTCAGGGCTATTGAGTACCTTTGCCACATCCTCCAGGAATCCAGGATGTCCTGGAGAATGTCGTCATGCCCTATCAGCATTATTTTGCTCCAACGTTCTTGAAGATGCCGATTGTGGTGACAGTCAATTGCGATGCTGCACCAATCCTCCCTCCACCCCTCCTCCTCCCCCTCCTCTTCCTAGGCCCCAAAGACCAATGTCCACCCTTCCTCCCAGAAATCTGACCAATGGCCTGGATGGCAGACGTCCGATGACTCCCGGAGAGCATACGTTCAGCAGGCCACCGATGTTAAGTCAATCAAATCCCATCAGTGTCGTGACAAATCTGACTGTCAGGCCAACGCAGGCTAAACCTCCGCGTTCAAAACCAGTGTCACGACTTTATCCCAAAAGACGGTCAACGACAAGTACACCGATGGCAACTAAGAACAGGACGGTGACTTCCGCGGCACTTCCGTTGCCGACAGCGGCTGCCATCACCGCGGAGGCCACCAGCCAAGAATCCTCATCCGGCAATGGTAACGGCAACAAAAACAACAATGTCCATGACAGAACCACCACCAACAACAACAACAATGCCAATGTCGGCGACAAAAAAAATGGCGATGACAGGACCGGTAACAACGGCAACAATGTCAGCGACAGACACAGCAGTGCCAACGATAACAACAGAAACGGTAATGACAATGTCAACAAGGGCAATGACAGAACCGGTAACGGTGGCAATAACGGTAACGGCAACAATTTCAACGACAACAACAGAAACAGTAATGACAGAAATGGCAGTGACAATGACAGCACCGGCAATGGCAACAACGGTAACGGAAACAATGTCAACAGCAACAACAGACACAGTAATGACAATGTCAGAGAAAATGTCAACAAGGGCAATGACAGAAATGACAGTGACAATGACAGAACCGGCAACGGCAATGACAGAACTGGTAACGGCAACAACGGTAACGGCAACAATGGTAACAGCAACGATAACAACAGAAACAGTAATGACAATGTCAGAGACAATGTCAACAAGGGCAATGACAGAAACAGACCTTGTGAAGGCATGTGTGTCTCTAACTTCGTGGCATCATTCTGCTCCAGGACATCGCAGTCAAGTCACTGTTCTCCAGGTGAGACATGTTGCTTTACCGGTGCCGAAGAGGATGTCCAGACAGAACCACCGATTACCACCAAACCACTACTAACCACCAAACCCCCAACAAGATCTCCACCAACCACAACCACAAATCCTCCTCCGACACTTGCACCGAGTACAACCGCTCGTCCGCGGACACCCGGTCATCAGCAGACAGTGGTCACAAAAGTTCCTCCAAGACAGTCTGACATAAAAGATGCAGTTGCTGAATGTGCTGGCACTTGTGTCATGGGTCTGCTCTACATGCTTTGTACGGATGTTGACCAGACAGTGTCTTGCGACAACGGCGGCAAGTGCTGCATCTCCAAGGACCCTGAAGAGACAGCCATCCAAGAGGAAGTGTCCACAACCACCATGAAACCATCCAACAAGAAGTGTCCTGGCATCTGTCTTCCCTCATTGCTCAGCGGTGTGTGTAACCGCCCTGCTGTCCTGCTGCCGGAGACACTGGACTGCGAGGAAGGATCCATTTGCTGCGACAACAGTTTGCGGGAGACCGGTCAAGGACCTCCGACCACTACTACAACTCCTTCATCCCCCTTGCTGGACATGTTAAGTTGGCCCCTTAAACTAGGGGCCCTTGGTGCTGCCGCGGGCCTCGGTGGACAGTCCAAACCCAACGGAGACAGTTCGGACATTAGTCCACTTGCGGCAACAACATCCCTCATTGGTCCGTTGGTGGAACTGTTCACGAGTGGTGGCCAGAGCAGTGCCTCCAAAGATGGACAGCTTTTCGGTGGTCAAGGAGGTTCTAACAACGGTAACTCCAACGGTGGTCAGTTCTTCGGCGGTCAAGCCGGTGGCGGCAACAACAACGGGGGTAACTCCAACGGTGGCCAGTTCTTCGGTGGCCAAGGAAGTAACTCCAACAGTGGTCAGTTTGGTGGTCAAGGTGGTGGACAAGGCAATGGGCAATTCGGCGGTCAAGGAGGTGGAAACAACCACGGTAGTAACTCCAACGGTGGCCAATTTTTCAACGGTCAAGGCAACGGTCAGTTTGGTGATCAAAGTGGTGGCCAAGGTAGTGGTCAGTTTAGTAGTCAGAACAATGGCCAAGGAAGTGGTGGTCAAGGCAACGGTCAGTTCGGTGCTCAAGGAAGTGGTCAGTTTGGTAGTCAAGGTAATGGTCAGTTTGGTGGTCAAAACAGTGGTCAGCATTTTGGTGGCCAAAATGATGGTCAAGGAAATGGTCAAGCATTCAGGCATCCGCAGTCACCAATTTCAAGTTCCATCGACAGGATGCAACCCGACAAGTCCCAACGGCCAAAGTGTCCCGGAACTTGCATCGCAAGTTTCCTGAAGATGACCTGCTTCGGGTCATCCCAACTGACCGAAGCCTTCTCATGTCCCAAAGAAAGCCTGTTGTGTTGTGCCTCCAAATCAGCCCTCATTGTACCGCCGATGGACAGCGCCACCAGCGCGGACACATGGAACAACACGTACAGCCGATATCCGGTCACGGACACTTCTGGTAAGTATATATATAGCTGTCCAAATTGCAACATTTTAATGTCCACTCTGGATTTCCATGGAGATTCCTGTCAATGTTAACCAGCAAAAAATATTTTGCCATAACTGCAGTTTTAAAAACTGCACATTTACTGCACTTCTTCACGTTAACTGCAGTTTTTCTGTAGTGTAATGAAACAAAAACTGCAGTTTTATCTGAATTAATACAGTTTATATATACAAAACTGTAGTTTTTATGAAATGAAACTTCATTTTTTATTAGGATAAACTGCAGTTTTACTGATCAATAACTGCATTTTTTTACAGCAACATTTGTGAAGTGAGATTGCAGCTTTTTGTAGTTTAACTGATGGTTTATTAAGATAAACTGTAGTTTTACTGATCAAAGCTGCATTTTTATGGCAACATTTGTGAAGTGAGAATGCAGTTTTATTCGCAAAAAATGCAGTTTTTTGCAGTTAAACAGATTAGTTTTACAGATCAATAACTGCATTTTTACGGCAGCATTTGTGGAGTGAAAATGCTGTTTTATTACTATAAACTATAGTTTTATTCAGATTACAGTAACTGCAATTTTAACACACATTTACTGCAGAAATACTGCAGGTTTTCGACCCTACAGAATGGCAAAAAACTGCAGTTTTACTGAATATTTAATGCACTTTAACTGCAGTAAAATGCCATAAAAGTGCAGTAATTTTGTATTTCCCATCCCCTAGCTCCTCTAAAAAATAAAAACTGCAGTTTTATGGCACATTTATGGCATTTTTACTGCAGTTTTTGTGCCATACAGAACTGCAAAATACAGCAGTTTTAAAATTCTGCTTTAACCTACATGCACTTTACTACAAAAAACACTTCACTTTATTTGAGCAAACTGCAATTTATTTGAATAAATTGCAGTTGATTTTCTGCTGGGACGTAACTATTTAAAATTAAACAAGTCTATCGCTGGTAGTTTTCAATACCATATATCTTAAACCTTGTAAATTTCAAATTTTGTTTATTTTGGGACCATTTCAGCTCTTGGATTTTCTCAAAGACCTTCCGTCAACAAATACGTATGCGGCATGAAAGGTGCCGGAAGACCAGAAACTCCGAGAGTAGTCGGTGGACGGGACGCATCTCCCGGAGAATGGTGTTGGCAGGTAAGCATCAGGTTGAAGACTGCTGACCACATCCTCTTTGGACCATATACGGCCCATGTGACCCTAACCTCTCGTTTGTTCGGAAAGTGTTTTCCGGATGCGCATCGATGCTCCGACAGTAATTTTGTGTCGCGCTCTGTTCACGCGTGCGATTTGTGCGGTTCTGTTAAGTTGGGAAAGATCAATGCATTCTGCTGAGTCATGGTCAGATAAACCAATCATGTGGTCAGACTCGACCGCTCGAGTATTCCCTTTATGGCGGTACTGGGACCTTATCGAGCGCTTAGAAAAAATTTACGGGAGACTATAACGGGCTACAAAAGTCTCTGAACCAATCATGTGACAATGACTCAGCACAATTCACAGATCTTACTAAATTTGATATGTAACCTGACCGTAGCCACGCAAAACTTAGACGTGTAACCGGCCCAAAATGGACATTGTTAAGTTTTTGTGTTATTCATTGCATTGTCTCTTCATAGGTGGCGCTGATCAATTCTTTGAACCAGTATCTTTGCGGAGGAGCTCTGATTGGTCGACAATGGGTCTTGACCGCCGCACATTGCGTCACAAAGTAAGAACTGGACACCAGATTGTGTTTTGTTAAAATTTAAGATTTTGTTGTTACAAGTAAAGTTTACGCTAACATTTTTTTTTGTTTTTAGTTTGATCCGTTCGGGGGACGCCATCTATGTTCGCGTGGGTGATTTCGACTTAAGCAGTAAATACGGCAGTCCTGGAGCGCAGACTCTGAGAGTGGCCACCACTTACATACACCACAACCACAATAGTCAGACCCTGGACAACAACCTGGCACTTTTAAAAATGGAGACACCGGCAGAAATAGGAGATGCCGTTTGTCTGGTATGTCTTCCCGCCAGGGGCGTACCAGTCGAAGCTGGACGGCGATGTGTCGTCACAGGATACGGATACATGGGAGAGAGTGAGTAAAAATTCAACATACGGCTCATCACCGAGGCGTGTTTCCCACAATTAAAACGAAATGTTGTGCAATTTTTTTTAATAGGCGGACCGATACCGTTACGGATACGAGAAGCGATGTTACCGATCGTAAGCGAACAGGAATGCGTTCGTAAAATTAACGCTGTTACCGAAAAGATATTCATTTTGCCGGCCAGCAGTTTTTGCGCTGGAGGAGAAGAAGGACACGATGCTTGTCAGGTAAATCACAACTGTTTTCAAAACTAAGATAAATACCGCACAGGCACTAAAGTAAATGCTGAAATTACATTCGGTGAACCAGTTCGGCTTTGCATATTTCTCACTCGCAGGCATTTCAGCCCGTCCAATAAATTCCTATGTTTTTAATGTCGTCCTATATTTCCTTAAATTATCCTATTTCTTATATTTTTATTAACTTTTGTAAAAGATTTTAATAAACAGGGTGACAAACAATTATAAAAGTTCGAAATATTCCTAAAAAAGTCCTAAATTATCTACCTGACAGGTATCCCATCCATCCTATATTTCCTATATTTTTGATGCCGTCCTATATTTCCTTAAATTGTCCTATATTTTCATTAACTTTGGTACGGGATTGTAATAACTAGGGTGACAAACAAGTCCTAAATGTCCTAAATATTCCTACAAAAGTCGTAAATTATCTGTTACCAAAATCCCAGCCATCCTGTATTTCCTATAATTTCCTATATTTTTGATTTAGTCCTATATTGTCCTATATTTCCTATATTTTCATTAACTTTGGTACGGGATTGTAATAACCATGGTGACAAACAAGTCCTAAATGTCCTAAATATTCCTATAAAAGTCCTAAATTATCTGTCACAGGTATCCCAGGCATAAAAGACAGTAATAGGATTATTCGCTACCATGTTAACTTGTACTAAAAATAATCCTTTTTTTTTAAATTATTGCTGGAATACTGTTTAAACGTTTGTATTTTTGGTATACGCAGGGAGACGGTGGTGGACCGCTGTCCTGTGAAGTCGACGGCTATTACGAACTGACCGGTATCGTGTCCTGGGGTTTCGGATGCGGAAGAGCGGACGTACCTGGCATTTACGTTAAGGTTTCATCGTTTATCGGATGGATTAATCAGATCATTAGCGTTAACAGTGTTTAGCGGTAAGATTTTTTAGATTTTCTTAAAAATTGTCATTTTTTTTCTATGTGGAGTCCTAATGTCATCGCAATGGTTGTTTTTGCGAACGAAACTTTCGTATAAATTTAAACTATTTTTACCTACTATTTTGTATATAAAATTCGTGTCAGATATTCACGAACATGGTTAATGAACCATTGATTTTGGTGCAACCGCACTTAAAGTATATATATAAAAGGGTTAAGTTATTTTATTGAAAGGGAGATGTTTGTGAAGGAATGTAAAAACTGAAATATTTGAGGTCAATTTTTTGAACTTTTTACATGAAAATACCAAAATGTGACTATTGTACACTTGTATAAAGTGGATAAAATAAAATCTTTTTATTAAATAATCCCAGTTTTTTTTTATTTTATTTTATAAAAAAAATCAATTTATGATAAGTTTTATGAGTTTATAGCATATAATAAATTAGTATTAATTTGATTTTAAATGTAGTTAATCTTTCTAAATTTTCAACAAAAAAAATGTGTTTTTTCTTTACTATTTATAATAAATAAATAAATAACTACATTTGGCAAAATCGAGTCTTTTATTTTTAAATACGTAAAATATTTATTTGAACAATTATTGCAATATATTTTGAACAGAACGATGTAATAAATATAATAATGGAATGACATTTGAGTTACAATTAGTTTTAATACTGCCTTAATTACTGTTTTTTTTAGATTAAATATAGCAATTGGTCAAATAAAATAATTATAATAATTAATAAACATTGACAAATATAAAGCATTTGCAAGCATCACAATTTCAAATTTATTTCAGAAATTTCTGATTTTTTTTAAATAACTATTTTATCTCATTTTTTTAATTAATCACTCAGTTCTTGAAAAATAGGATTTGGAAATTTCTGATTTAAATTAAAATCGTGATCTTGTATTCATTGGCTAATTAAATATAGCAATAACATAATAAATTATAAATAGGATATGTGAGTTTTTTTTTTGTTGCAAAAAAGATGACATTTGATTTGCAAGTAGTTTTAATAAGCATTTGGCTTTCTTAAGACTTTGATATTTTTAGATAATATACCTTCTTAAACCTTCGTCTCTCGCCTTTCGTTGTTTTTATCTAAAACGATTAAAAATTAATGAATATTTTTACAACATCGCTTCATTAAATTATGAAATTATTTTTATTTAATTTGACTTACCATAAGTGATTTGCTCTTTATTTTGCGAATTTTTCTCCTGTTTTTCGACTCGATTTTTCACGCTGTTTACATCAGGATTTCTCTCTATAATTTAAAATAATTAATTTAATATAAAGATTTCATAAAAAACTAATTGATAATAATATTTATATTATGATTTTGCTTTAAGTGAAGGTTATTATTATCTAAATTACATTAGATTAAATTATAGTAATTAATTGTAAATAAACAATAGGGGTACTCAAGTTCATCATCGTACATCTGAGATTTCGTATTATTTCGTAAACAGGCTCGTGCGTTCTAAAAATC